>JABCJY010001228.1:0-38380 GCA_013184415.1 Fusarium concolor
ATTTAAACTTTTAAGAATTATTTTGAAGATAGCTTTTAGAGTAAAAAATAGGATGCGACACTTGCTCATCCATGACACTCGCTTATTAAGCATGTTAACCCTTTATAGCATATCCTCATACACCTGTGCTACCTGCCATATACTATCATCTGCATCTCACGTTCTAGTGGATCAAGAACGCGCTTCTCAACTGAGTTTAGAAACTCAATATCATCGAATGAGGCCGTCGGATCTACGTAGGATTGAAGACAGCACGTAATGGCACTCACAAAAGCAGACGTCAGTTGTCCTCTATCCGTTTGGGTTTCCAGCCATGTTTTTGCCGTGGAAAAGTTAGTCTCCATGTTAGGATTGCCATCAGACCCGAGGTCCTCCAATCGCCGAAGCTTCTCAACTGGGGTTCCGGTGCTGATTTCTAGAAGCATTATTGCTAATGAGAGCATGTTGAGTCGGTCTAGTTTTGGCCCTTTTGGAACTGGGACTTCTTGAAAGATGTCAACATGGGGTTGGGCCAAACTGTAAATAGTGGGCTTACCAGAATAGCTTTGAGATGTTAAATATGGATGCCTCACATCGACTGAATCCTGCTCATGACCTCGTAGTCGCAGAAACATAATAGTGTGTTTGTCCCAAGGCTGATAGAGCCATGGTGTTTTACAGAGCTGAAGAATGGAGGAAGCCAAGGTGATAGCCAAGGAGTAGAAATCCGGGAGTGGGATATTGTTCCTCTTCAGCTGGGGAAGAAAATCTTCTAGGGTAAGACAACTTCTTGACAGCCGGTAAGGTTGACCTTTAACTTCATATGGCCCACGCAGTGTATCTTTAGAGCCGAGGGCGAACAAAACATGGGGGTGATTAGTATTATGAATGACGGAGCAGATATCTGTAATTTCTAAAGAGCAGCTTGAAGAAGCTGGGTCGAAATGGGGATCAACCATTGAAAAGGTCACTGTTGGGGTGTCTTTTGTGCTGCTAGCTGTAAGCCTCGACTCGTCAATTCGGAGGAGTCTGTACTGACCTTGAACCCGAGCGACAGGACTCGTCCAGAATAAACTCAGTATCTAACCAAGTCAAGACCGGAACCTTCCACAATGATACTCCGAAGCTATTCACCTTGCCCACCGGTTGGGCAATGCCTCTCTGATTCTTAATATTCCGCCGTAATCTTTGCTCCAGGAGTAGACCAGCCTGGTGTGATGTGCCATGAACCGTACACCAACTCCTGTACAGTGCACGATGAAGTCTTGATGCGTTCTCCATGATATTGTGCAGGGGAGCAACAAACTTGATACAGGACCGAGAACTGGGTTCGACAGGTAGAGGATTCTCTTGTATCCTGCTGGCCTTTTCTAGAAAGTCGAAGAGCCTATTGTTGCACTCTTCAAGTTGTTTCAACTTCTCTTTCATCGCACGTCTCTTCATTGTGAAACTGATTCTTTCCTTAAAGTAGAAAGTCTTCTGACCAGGGGAAACCGATGGAGAACCTAAAGGATTTGCATAGACGATCGCACCGAGCCCTTGACTCCCTACCTTTACGACAGGAGGAATTAGTGATTGATGCCAGCAAAACTATTACATGTCAATACCTTGTTTGAACCGTTGATATTGAGGAAGGTGGCTATGTAAACCATAATATCCGCGATCTCTTGAATGGTGCTCATTGATGGAGCATAGGCACGACCAAGTCTGGACTGCAGCTCGTCGATCAGGGTATGTTCCTTCCATAATGGGCTCTTGGGGTCTTCAATCATCTGATCTAGGTCTTCGTCGCCCACAGCCTGCTTCAGGAGCAGGCGCATGTTTTGATCGTACGCAGTATGTCCCATTTGGAGTCGTCTCGTCATGGTCGACAGTTGGCCTTTCCATTGCCAGAAGGCTACCGCTGGCTCGACGACATCCTCATAGTGCTCAAGAGCAGAAATGAGGAGGGGGATGGCTCCGAGCACGAGTCCAGCGATTTCTGCCATCGGATGCCCCTGAATGGGTCTGGCGGCCTTCTCAAATTGCGCAAGGACAGGATGCCTGCCTCATTAACAGTTGAGGAAAACGGGACGAAGCACCGTTTGTGAGGAATCCATGGTCAGCTCGTGAGGGGTAGCAGTTGGCTTGACCAATCAATGCTTCACCCAGGTTTTGCGGAGCCTGATCTACCGTGGTCACGCACAATATTACCGCAGCCTGATTGTAGACCTTTGCCGTAACACTGATCATCTATCACTCCATTTAGGGAACGAACAGCTCAGTTGAGACTGAAGATTCATATAATCGAGTGGGGGATAGTATTTATTCTACAGAAAAACAGGGCCACGCTGCGACTTCCAGGTGAGCAGGATGGAGCCAGAGCCGGCTTTCCCAATTGTCGCGGCTACCCAGGCCTCTCTCAGCTGCCTCAACATATTATTATCATCCTTAGAAGAAACCACAAATAATAGCTTCCGTAAGCTAATGCCTGTTTTGTCTCTGCAAAACCAAAGAGATCGACTGAAGATCTGGGCGGGAAACCTGGGAGCACTTCAGCACGGTAGCGCATCTATTGACTCCCGGCTCAGGGAGTCCTCGCTTATGAGAACGACCATTCTTAAGCATCTGAAACAGATACAAAAAGCGATTTCAGCCAGTGAGTGCAGAATTGCTGAAGCTTGTAAAGTTGATTGACCATGAGAATAGGCACCGAAGTGATTCAAGGCTTGAGACCCCCGCTGGAAGAAACACTCACAAATGACCAAGAGGCTTGGGACGATTCGACGGATGGTAGTAGCTCTGACGAAGACAGCCACACTCTTATGAGAACAGAGTTGGGTCAAAACATGTCTGACATAATTGCCATTATCTCAGATTTATTCAAGGTGTCATTCAGGATCAGAAATCCAGCCACTAGGTCAACCGCACAACCAGTTCTCAAGGTATTGCTGCATAAGCAAATGGTCCAAGTTGATGGCAGTACAGAGGTGGACCTACTCGCATCTTATTCTCACTTTGATTGCGCACATATTGAAGCTGCTTTCAAGGAAATACGACGACCTGCGCCGGAACTTATCACTCGTCACGATTCGGGCGATAAAGCCATAGACCCAGTATCCGAAACCTATGAGCAGCAGGATGAACCAAAAAGAAACAGAGATCATTTGATTGATCGATGGGCCAAGTCAATCACTAATCGTCGCCGATATTTTGCCTATTGGCGGAAACATGCACTGAAGCTGGCTAGGGAGGAGAAGGCATCACCTAACATTACACAAGTGCCAACGCCGTTACAGCGACATGAAGAGCCAGCAGTCGACAAAGCACCTGTCCAGCAGCTGTTGTCGGCTGGTCACCTACGACGGGGACCGAGCCTGGCAGGAAGAACGGTGCAGTCTGGAACAGAAGCAACCGCTTTTGACCGTAGACTGGACGACACACTCGATGTGCAGTCCGTGATTTCATATACCTCCACGGCTTATGGATTTGACGGCAGCGCTGTAGATTTTCCTCTGGCCCCCGCAGTAGAGCCTGGACGGTCGGAGTTCATATGCCCTTATTGTTGGATTACCTGTCCGGCGCGAGATACGAAAGGGAGGCGGTGGAGGCAAGTTCAAGGCTTTTACAGTAATGCCCCTGTCGCTTCATACTGCTGACATTGCCTTAGAGAACACATTCTTCGGGACCTTCAGCCATACATGTGCACATATCCTGACTGCCCAGATGGCGATGCTATGTACGGTGCTCGGGATGCTTGGTTGCATCATGAGGAACAAGTCCATCGACAGATTTGGCGTTGCTTTGAGCACACTGACTTGTTCAAGTCAAAAGAAGCCCTAAAGCACCATCTTAAGTCGGTACACCAAGATCTCGGCGAGGCTCAAATTCAGAACATGGCAGATTTTGGCCATGCGAGCACCAAGGAGGATAGAACTTCCTGCCCATTCTGCCTTTCTCATGGACCTTTTGATAAAGGATTTGAGAATCATGTCGCACACCATCAAGAGGCTCTGGCTCGATTTTCACTACCTAGAAGCAATGAGATGGACATCGACCAGCCACTCGATGACACTAGCTCGTGCGGAGCTGATGGGATAGGCTCCGTTGACTCTCTCAAGTCAGTGAGTCTCAATTTTGGCTCGAGCGAATCTTCCGAGTCGGGTTCCTCTGCCGCTGCCTCTACAACATCCAAGGCAGCCCAGTCTGAGGGCCTCAAGCTCAGCGAAAGAATTTCCAAGGCGCTCTGCACAGACTATAGTATGAAGGAATTTCTTCCCGTGGATGTCATTGATAAACTAGCTTCACACGAATCAGTAGAGGCAGAACTGAGAGGCCACGTTCCGGAGTCGGAGCTAGCTTTAGTAGTCGATTACGTGCTTAACAAGCCGGCTAAGAAGCTTTTTCTCACTCTCGTTCTCAGCGATGTCACCTCTGACATGCTGAAGTTGTCGCGGGATGGCGTTCACGACGGAGACTTACCGATCAATGAACGCCTGATCAAAGAACCGTCCGTCAGCAGAGAGAACGTTTTGTTGAACCAATGGAAATTTCTAGCGCCTGTATTTACCATGGACCAATTTTCCTACACACTGGACGACAAGTGCCCCCTTCCAATCACAAGCATAAACACCAGCCGGATGCAAGATCTCCCGGGCTCAGTCTACGAGGTGGATCTTCTTGAAGCGCATCAAACAGTCGTTCAAAGGGTAAGTTCTCGCATAAATATGTGGTTATCCACACTTAACTTGGGAGATTCTATAAAGCTAACCAGAAGAAAAAAGACACATGGAAAACGCCTACGGTTCGGCGTTAAGATTCGCCGCGGACTGCCAGGCATCGATCGCGAGGAAAAAAAGTTACTGGCTCTTCGCAATGCTGACATTCCTCACATGGCAAAACCAATTGCCTCATATAAATATTCTACCAAACGAGAACATTACTTCCTGTTCCTATGGGGCGAAGGTAATAAGTTAAGGGAACCTTGTATTTCGTAATGAATGCACTATATAGAGGAGCTTTATATAATAATATAATACATTATAGAATTAATATTATAGATTTAACTAGTAATTAAGACTAAAGGCTTTTAATTCAATTTGTATGTAAGTATGGATATGTAGAATTACAAGAGCTTTGGCATTCAGGATCTCAACGAGCTTGATGTACCGTCATGACCCCAATATTTATCATTTCTCCTATATCAACACAGTGGTTTTCATTTATATCCATTGACCATACCAATCGTCAATCCAAGCTCTACTCTATTGATCGATTTACATCTACTTTGTTCGGCGTTTATTCGACGTGCTGTTCACCCCCATATATGTCGTCGCATTTGCAATGTTACAACGGCGACGACAACACAGCCATGTCACTCAATGGCAGATGCATTCTCCAGTGAGACTAAACATACTGCCAGCTGGGAGGATAACGGCCGCGATCTCAGTTTTGAATCCAAACATCCAGGGGTAGTTAATCTCTCAGCAGGCCAAGTGCAGCCCGCGACGTTTCAGGCCTGGGGCTTAGCGCAAAATCATGTTTTCTCCAATAAGGCACCACAGAGGCATTAGAAATTACGAAAAGGTCTCTCCAAAGAGACAGATTGCATATAAGCTTTGTTTAACCGAGGGCTCGCGATGATATGGTGTGTCGCTGTGATGGATCATGATGTGGTGATGTTAAATGGGGGTCTGTTCGTCGTTGTAGCTGTCTAGATCAACTCAGTACACTCGATGTCGTTCAGCCTACTACGCTATGCGCTTAAATTCTGGTAATGCGACTTCAATAATATTAATCGCCCGTTTGCTCGGATGCCACTATTCTTACTATGAATTACTTTTTAAAGTCTGCCTAAGATGGCGCTATTCTGTCCGAATCCTGCCGCAAAATTTCCCGAGAGCTGTCGCAGCTTCCAAGTTCCAGATTGATACTCTCTTTATGTCGCGTCGTTAGACTGATATCTCTTACGATCTCTTTTTCTTGGGGGTGTCTTCACAAAAGCTCCTTTCATGCATTGGATAAGTTCAGCGCTCTCGGGAGGATGCGACCGTAAAAGCCAAGTTGCAGTTGCTGGCGCCCGCCTTGTGTCGTTCGACAGCGACTTGCGGATCAATTGATGCTGTTCTTTACAGTTTATTAATTAGGCTTTACAATTACTTAACCAGTTCCTGGGCTAAAGTAAGCCCTGTCCTAGTAGGTATGTCACCGCAGGTTTGCAGTTAACCGTGTCGCTGATCGTGCACGGCGGAAGCCTTGTAGGGCTTAGTCTAAACTAATATATCCAGAGAAGAACCTAAAGTTAAATAAGTTGAGGTAGGGTTTGAGTAGTTCACACAGAGGTTTGTGTGTCACAAGGATCGTGCGGCTGGAAGAATGCGCGAACGGACAGCAGACTCAACTGGGTCTGAAAGCTGAAATTGAATCTCTCAAATATCTGGTACTCTTACAAGAAGTTTATCATATACAAGAATCCCACTCTACTGAGCAGGAGGTCCACCGACAAAAATAGTCAGAGTGTCAGGCTCTCCCGAAACAACACCCGACGCATTTTCATTCCCATCAGGATTAACGTCATCATACGGAAACGCATATCCCTTTCCATCAACCTCATAAGAATGAACAATCTGACTATAGTGATTCGTAGGATCAACCTTGTAGTACGATTCCTGGCCTAACTTGGGCTGCACATCACCTCCATCGACGAGAAGAGTGGATCGAACGAAGGCGGCGCAGAGGCGGGGAACAACAGCGGCGTGCACTTTATTGTCGCCGTTCTGTACTGTGAAGGGTCCACTGTTACAGCCCCAGATGTCTTTGGCGTTGGGCTTTCCGTAGCCCCGGTTGTCGCCGTCGCAGGTGAGTTGGTCGCCGTTGACTCGGCACTTGACTTCACCAGCGTCGGATTGAGTGTTGATAGTGAGGTCTTGAGTAGAGTATTTACTCCACACATCGTTGACGTACTTATCCCAATAATCCCCGAAGCTAATCGGTTCAAGATCGTACTGATTACCAGGAGAAAGGACACGAACAGGTTTGCCCTGAGCGTTAGCGATGCACATGAACGTCCAAGCCCGACCGTCCTTGTCCTTCTGCTTAACAAGATCATCACAGATCTTGCTAACAGAACCAGACTCAAGACCAGCGCAAGATTGTTGACTTCCATCTTTGAGAGCGAGACCCATACCAAGGGGAATTCCTACAAAGTCGACATAGCTGATATTGGCATAGAGAACTCCATTTGTGAATGTGAACTCGACAAAACCCCAGTCTACACCAGCACTTGGGTCTTGAAGGTTTGTCACAGAGGGTTGGACAAGACCATCGCCGTTGCCAATGTCCACGACAAAGAAGTGAAGATCAGCGTTGGCGAAATAAACACGTCCAGAGCTCATGGAAATAGGAACCTTGAAGTCGAGAGTTTGACCCTGTGCGGGAAGAGGAATAGCGATGTTATCCTTAATCTCAACGGGTACTTTCGAACCACCAGATTTAGGATACACCAAATTCCCATCAGCACCGATGAACACGACAGCACCATCAGAGTCCAATCCCGAAATATACGCCTTAACACCATCGCCAAAGTTGTTCACCAGCTTCAGAGGCAGCGTCGCAGGTTCAGCGGCTCGGTGGGTAAGGACGTGGGTTTTGTTCTTGGCGTAGGTTCCGTTGAGGAGGTTATCATCTGTGACTTCAACACTGCCCGCACCGCCGGGATGCGCTTTGAGGAAGCCCTTGGATGTAGTATCATATCGTTTAAAGACCGTGGAGTGTTGGAAAGGAGCGGATAGAGCTGTGCCGAGGAGGCAAGCTAGGATAAGGAATGAACGCATTCTATCAAAGAATGACTTATAAGCGACTAAAAGAGTGTGCGATTTGATGCTACAGATTGTAATTCACGGTTACTACAACGCACTATATAGAGTACTATATACCATTGTTCCAGAACTATTGTTTCAAAGTACAGAAAGGTGCTAAGTGGCTGTGTCTGGTGATATTGGCTGCAAACATTCGAGGTGCATTATAAACAAGGGTATTAGAAACGTTTGATATATATCTGAGGGAAAGGATGAAACATGGTTTCATCCCGAGGTAGATCGTTGTTTGCGGCTGTGATTTGTCGACGCGTTTAGAAGCTAGCACATGTTTGAAACAAGGGTCCTTGGTGAGGATGAAGTCCATGCTCCTTTCATCTCAACATGGCCAGTAGAAGGCCCGAATTCGTAAATAAAGCTTCGGGTGAGGAATTTCTGGCGAATTAGTTCTTTGGGGTATGTAGTATTGAAGAATTAAACCATGAAGTTGGTGACATTGAATATTTGACACGGCGGATAGGTAGCCACTCAGCAGCACATACTCAAAAGCTGACGGCTGTACAGTAACTTAGCATGTTTCAAAGATTCAATATCACAATTGACGACTATTACAAATTAATTACTTGCGATTTTGATGAAGGAACAGAAAAATCCTCATGTTGGACCATCGTTGGTGAAAGGATCTGACCTGAAAGACGTTACGTTTCATCTGTCAGCCGCTAAACGCACGTCTTTATGCGTCGATGATCTGACGAGTATCACGACCCATAATGGCCTGTGCTCTCGATCCTACTTGTAGATCAATCGAATTAAGAGTTTTAAGCGAGGAGAAAAATATGGATAGAAGTGTATCAAATAGAGTATATTGTCACATGCTTCCGAATAGTCTGTTCAGCCTCGAACAACGCCTAGTTGCGTGATTAGTCGTTCGGTCGGACTATACTACATGGAAACTTTTCACTAGCCTTTTAGAGTATGACCGCCGATATTAAAATATGTGCCTGTCAAACTTGCTGACTTCTAACGTAACGTTTCCGTTCACAACAAGGAAAGGATTCAACTTTGGCCCAGTAGTTAGCAGGTTTTCTAAGTTCTTCTTCTTAGATTACTGGGCCGTCTCGACTTAGACGGGCTGATCCGGGTGTTGAACTCTCACCGTGAGACGAACGACCCAGAGAAAGGATGCAGATTCGTCTCCCATGCTATGGTGTGTCCGACACAAGCTCATGTCCATTTGGACATAAGTCCACAAAGTCAGCCTATCTTGTCCAATTTGTTCGTCCCGAAGCCAAGTCCCTTGATCTTCCAGTTGAGGTCGATTTCATTCACAATATTGAATGACTTCAGTGATGTTAAGGAACTGCTGATAGAAATATCTCTGCCAATGAGAAAATCGCCAGGCAAATTAAGTGATAGCTGCAGGGTGGCGCATTGCATGTTA
This sequence comes from Fusarium concolor, assembly GCA_013184415.1. Taxonomy (NCBI): domain Eukaryota; kingdom Fungi; phylum Ascomycota; class Sordariomycetes; order Hypocreales; family Nectriaceae; genus Fusarium; species Fusarium concolor. Next base: position 9,214 of record JABCJY010001228.1, read on the forward strand.
TTCAATAGGCCGAGGCAAGCCTTCCAGATCGACGCTGGATCCTTGCAGGAGGATCAGGCACAAAACCATCCTTACCCCAAGAGTGTAACCCTATTTCTTGACTGGCAGGGGAAAGAGTCTACATAGAGAAGGTTTTAAACTTCCAGTTTCAGCTCTATCGCAGAGGTAGCATTGGATTGAGGCTTAGTTTCCTTGTTCTGCATCTTGCATGTCGGCGAAGCCATCCATGAACTTCCATGTTCAGTACCAATGGGCATAGCTAAGTCGAAGACTGACGGATAACTGATATTGCGATGGAAAAAGATTGAAAGTAGCTATTCACTGTAGTGCTTCTTGTGGGCCTCATATACACCAACTTTAATAACAACCTCCGAAGCGCAGTTCATGGTTCCTGTCTCCTTTACAGCTTCCATGACAAATAGTAATACTAGAGGTAAATCCTAGTTATGTAACTACGAAGACATTCTCTTTAGGGTAACTACGTCTCCGAGCCAGCCTATACGTCTGATCGGAAGTGGATAGGCCGTTGAAGGTCTCCGTTGGCGAATGGATATGGTCGTTTGAGATTGGTACAACGCATTCTCCCTTGCAATAATTAGGATATTATAAGGCAAGGATTGAATGAATACGGCACGGCGATCTCGGAGCGGCCTTTTGAGTTTGTGAACAGGTGAAGCAGACTGTAGTCTGACCATTGGTGATATTGAAAAGGAGTGTCGTTGAGGGGTTTCTCATGGCATTGTCGGGCGAAAAGGATTGCAATACCTAGAAAGGGGCTATACAATATTAACCAAACAGACGCGTGTAGCCTACGAGCAGAAGTTGCTAAGAGCAAGAGTCTTGAGAAACACTAAGTCTCTTGGGTTGTTCCTTACCGCAAGATCACCTCCCTGACAATCATGACTATCGCAGCACGGCAAGTCTTCTTGTCCTGTATCAAACCGGGAATGGAGCTGGCAGAGGAGAGATGAACTTGGTCATGAAATCCGAACCAAGGTTGACCCCCTAAGCCCGATACCCCGTCGAATTCCATACCAGCACCTTGCTGTGCTCTTTTATGATAAGTAACAACCAGATAGCTCAAAGGTGCTACGTTCCTTATATGCTGTCTGACTTGCTTTATGGCCTCCAAGATGAGGTAGCGGCTTGACTGCAAGGTCTCTAGATTCTTATGGGCATCATTTGTCTACCTATAGTCTGCAGTATGCAGGTCCTTAAAGATGATGCGGTCAAATGAGCCCATTTCCCTAAGAAGGTCGATAGTAGGATCGAATCCCCTCATCTCTTCAGACACTGTAAAGGTTATGGGCCCTAAAGAATCATAAACAGTACCTAAATCTTGCCTAAATCTTACCTAAACTTATACAACTTTAGGTATTCCTGAACAGACACTGACCCTACAAGACTTAGAGATACTGTGTTATAACAATACCGCCAAGCTAAAGAGACCAATCTTCAAGATAGACCTCACCATATCCTACCATGGACGAAACATCAATCGCCCTTACTCATCCTTCTTCCTTGCAACGTTATCCCATACCCTTCCAGTTGATTGACTGAGAAACATAGCCTCCAGAATAAGTAACACCTGAGACGCACTTCCACAAAAAGCCAAAACAGCCGAAAGCTCAGTTGGTATAAACGCATAAAGTGTCGGCGCCAGGATGGCCAAAAGAAAACCGCTAGCCAGGCATATCCAGCTCCAAAGCCGGGGTTGCAACGACATGGAATCATCTGAGAGGAGTGAAAAGAAAATGGGCACCATCTCAGTAATTGCCATCAGGCTTGACTGCAATAGGTACCAAAAATCTGCATCTTCGAGTGTCCCTGGCTCATAGGAGGAGAGCATCCAGCCCTTGACGGTGAGACCTGTTGCTGCGATAGTGAGGCTGACGATGAGTATGACCGTTGTTGGGTTGAACTCGACAAGAGTGTCAGCGAACATCAAGCATCTGCATGGATTATACATACCCTGTTGCTGGACTTGGGAGGGGCATTGGTACGTGAATGGTCTGTCTCATTTGGACCATTGGCCACCGTGACGGTATCGTCTTCTGGGCTCGCTGCTTGGCTATCCATCCTGGGTGGGCGATAGACAAAGTTGCCTCAAAATTACCTATGCTGGTATGTATAGACGTTGAATAGCTAGATTTGGCCCGCCAATAATCCTGTTCGCACGCGCCACGGCCTTGTATCTGGCAAACGCTTCTTCTGAAAAGGGGATATCATTGGCGAACTCAGTCATGGCCACGCTGATATTGGTTAGAATAGTCTGGCAGAAAGCTCAGCCTACTTACATCGAGTCTTGTAATTCGCCCTCGAAACGTGCTCTCGGCGCATCCAGCTTAGCGCCGAAATGAATCTCATCTAAAAGATCATCGACGAGCGTGAGCTGCTTAAGCATAGCGTTCGAATACCTCACGCCAGGATCATCATCAATCAGAAAGAAAGCTGGGATACAATCATCCACAACTTGTAACCCCGCTTTTTGACATTGACGAAGCCAAAAGGCCCATTCATGGCTCGTGTCGTCTCTGAACCCGGTCTTTTGGAAATATTGCACAATGGTACAGGCTAGATTGCCCCAAGTTCTTGCAAGATCGGGTAAAGCAAAAATGTACTCCCGCATGCTGTTCATACTGAAGTCGGACTCTTGATAGGCCGCTTTTGCGCCTTCGATTCGCGGTTCATCGCTTTGGGTGTGAGATGAGGATTCGCGTGCTCTGCTGATTAGGTAGCTATCAAGGGTCTCTAAGGAGAGAACCATCGCCTTGACAGCTTCATACTTCGTGGGTAGTATCTATTGTGTCGCCATGTTGACTGGAAGGAATCCCAATAGCCAAGCGAAGTTTGAAGTTTCGAAAACAAGTTTATGGAATTAAAAGTGAAACCCGGCGATACACCAAGGGTTTTAGGCTTGCTGAGGTAGGGCGAGGATTGATATTTACGTAGTATAATGATAAATGTGTTAAAATGGACAAGAAAGTATCAAACGACCTTCTTTATAATGTAGTAAATGGAAATTAATGAATGCTAGAAAATATGCCTAATAAGCCACTATATCCTTGTCTCAGCGTTTAGAACCAATGCTTTGGCCGGAGACCTCTCTTGTCATACCTCAATCGACAGTGACTAGGCATCTCCAATATGTTGTGCCTTTTAGCTGAGGCTGAAGCCAAGAAAGGGATGAGCAAGCCAAAGTGGCGTCCTTTGACATTAGGCGGGAACAGGACCTAAAGAATCACGAGAGCTGCCTGAATCTTACCTAAACTTATTTATAACCTTAGGTATTCTTAACAAATATTAGTTCTAAAGCGTCATGCCGTCTAAAGCGATCCATAAAGGGTGCGCCCTCTAGGTAAGCGTTTCTCCCTGTCTCAAGTGGCATAAACATTTCTACTCGTATGTTCGTTGTCTCAACTATGTTTTCTCTTTATACTTAATAATACCTTAGGGTTGACAGTCCAAGAGATTGGCGTTGTAACCTTTTCAAGACTGGTTGTGTATTAAGGTATGTTAGACTTTTATCGTTTAGTATATTCTCTATGTACAAGCTGTTTTAGCGATAAGAGCTTACCTTACTGGAAAAGATTTGTTAGACCAGAGACTGAGCTCGTTCCATTGCAAGATTCAGCTCCCTGCGTCAAGTTTTTGAGAAAATGTTTGGTAGCCCTGTAGGTGAATATTTTCGGTATGGTCATACATTGATACCACTTATGCAATATGACCGTGGAGATCTTACGCCATATTATGCCTCACTTCTCAGTCAACTTCACCATCCTTTTTCACGTGTGCCCATCTTCAAAATGGCTGCCATTGGAGACGAGTCTGTGTCCGTGAATGGAGTTCCAGATGATTCGGGACAAACTTTGTGCGGTCGATGCCGGAGTCTCGGCCCCAGTGTTGACAAATTTATCATTAACTCACCATCCACTGCTCTGGAGCAAAGAGGATTATATGAGCCTCAACGCCTCAAAGGTTTCAGCATCAACACAGGGAGAGAGTACAAGGACTTTGCTTCATTTGAGTATGTTTGCGACAATAAAGCAACTTGTGCATTCTGCCACCTCGTGTATGGCGCCATGCATCGTTACAGCGGCGGGGTAAATGGCAAGATCAACATGGACACGCCATATACGCTTCAATGGGAGATCCATGGGCACGAGCCTTCAAAATCCGGTTTTAATAGCAAAACGCGTCGAATTCGCGTATCGTGGAATGAAACACAAGGCCACACCCAAGAAGTATTTCTGCTTCTTATCGCACCAAAGGATCCATTGCGACCTAATTCTGATGCAGCATCCTGGCACCAACGCAGTGTGCAGTTCCTTGGTCGAGACTTCAGTGAGCAAAAGCGGAAGCAAGCCCTTATCAAAAGCTGGCTTGATATGTGCTACACGCATCATGGGAGCAGCTGCGATCCAATCCATGGAAATGATGCCGATTTTGTGGCTCTCACGCGAGAGACATATTTTGGTGTTATCGACGTCACTGATATGCAACTCAAGTCTCTACCCATTAATAGTGAAGGTTACTTGCAGCATTTTGTGGCTCTGAGCTATGTCTGGGGAGTGAACAATCCTGATCATCCAATATATGTAACAAACAGGAAGAATATTATGGCCCATATCTTGCACGGAGGCCTGGAAGCCGCTTGGGAACTACTACCGAAAACTCTTCAGGATGCCATTCGGTTAGTAAGCTTACTTGGCTATCGATATATCTGGATAGATTCACTCTGTATCGTTCAGGATAGTTACAGTTCATGGGAACTTAACGCTCGAGCCATGCACTTGGTTTACGGTTATGCGGTTTTCACAATTTGTGCTGCCGATGGAGACGATGCCACATCTGGACTTGTTGCTATGAAAGACATCCTGAGTCAGTACAACTCTCAAGACACTGGAAATTCCAATGCTATGAGCGAGAACATAGGGAACAAGGTCCGATTGATGGTGACGAGGCCTCTCGAGGCTGTCATCGGCGACTCACGCTGGAACTCTCGAGCTTGGACCTTTCAAGAACGAATGCTATCTAGTCGCTGCATTATCTTCGCAGATGGAAAAGTTTATTTCGAATGCCGAGGCTCCAACCTTTCCCAGGATGTGTACGCTGATGGTGGTAGTACATCAACGTCTTTGGATCGATCGGGGTCACCACTACCTACGCTGAGCCAGCTGGGAGGTCAGCCTTTCAAATTTTATCTCACCTACGTTCGTATGTATACTGGTCGTCAATTGACCAAGCCAAAAGACATCCTTGTAGCATTTAAAGGTATTGATTCTCTTTTGAGTCATCATTTGAATGCCCCGTCAATATTCGGACTGCCGGCCTCGCACTTTGACCTATCTTTACTCTGGAATCCGCGAAGCAAAGTTCATCGTAGATGTTCAAGAGATAAATCTGAGGGGTTTGATGGCACCATGTTTCCATTCTGGTCATGGTCTGGTTGGATGGACGGTACCATTGACTATGATGAAGAGATGTTGGAAGGATGCTTGTTCAATGTTCAAGAGTGGCTACGACAGCATACGTGGATTCAGTGGTACGTCCGCGACAAGAAAGGGCACTTGGTGCCCCTGAGCAATTTTTTAAAACCGATGTCTGCTCATGGGGAAGACACAAAGTGGAACGGTTATCGTACAGGAGACATAGATGAGTTAAGTCAAAGAGCCAGCTCCAGAGATCGTGGGGACACTTCTCCTGGGGAAGACACAAAGCGGAGAAGTCATCGTACAGCAGAGACGATCGTGATCAGAGAAAGACCCAGATTCAGAAGTCGAAATTCCTATGTGGACATGCCAGACAATGGCGACCTCGACCCTGATTCGGAAGGATTGCATGGGAATGGAAACAGAGGTATCGTCTCCGGAACAGTTCAATACTTGACCCAAACCTTGGCCAAGAGTTGGGCCCTTCTAGGTGATGCACCTATGCGAGCAACAGCCCCGTTCAGATATATTATGGGAATATCGCCACGACTGCGGACACATGGGCCGTCTTCATCTCCGTCACCAGTGCCGGCTTCACGACGAACTGCATCTGAACCTGGACCATCATCTGATATCTACACCGACGACGATGATTCATTCACCACTGTCTCTGAGTCAGAGGAAGAAGTTGAGAACAATCCTTTTCTGTCAAGGAGGACAAACCCCCGTCTTCCAGAGTTCGAACCCTCAACCAATGCCTTCGTGCCAGTCAGAAACGTTGATAATGACAGTTATCAGAAGAGCCGAAGCGCTCCGGGGAGGTTCATGGCCTTAGGCAATGAAACCGAGCCAGAGAGAAATGTTGATAATCATGATTATAAGAAAAGGGCGTCAGGCAAACATTATGAACAGCGCAGGACAACAAGCAGGACAAGCTCTCCTGTTAATCCTTTTCGATCTGAGATTGATCAAGGTGACAAGACCATGGGTGACGAATTCAAGGACAGCTACGGGAGGGCCATCGATAGGAAAGCTCGAAACTTGAAAAATCTAACCAACCCGGAATTCCAAGCCATTCTTCCAGATAATCCATTCAGGGTCATTCACCACTACGAATCTCCAGGTTCTCGAAATGCAACGCCAGAAAGGGAAACCCTGGACTTTATGCCCATTCTTCAGTTTTTCACTTGGAGAACGGAGCTCTGTATCTCGATTCGCGAGTCAAAAAGCACAGGGCTATGCTCATGTGACATTCTTGACAAGTCTGGGGATTGGTGCGGCGCTATTACACTTGATGAAGACTGGATTCGAGACAAGGACGGTGAATCGTTTTATTTTATTGCTTTGTCAGATGCGAAGAGATTCACACTTGAAGAGTGTCCTACATGGACGTACTACATTCCTAAAGAGCGGCAGAAGTCTGAGTGGGATCTTTACTTTGTTTTACTCCTGGAGAGGAATTATGAGCGGGGGCTTTGGGATCGGGTTGGGCTTGGAAAGGTATTTCAGGCGGCTTTTCGGGAACAGTCATGGGATGAGGTCAAACTTGGGTAGGCTAACTTTCGAGTCAGTGGAAATAAGGAGATCATTTCTGTAAGTGCAAATAGTCTAGTGGTCAATGGCTGGATTATTGACAGCAACATGACAGAGGCTGGTAGTATGCATGCATCTCTCTAAAATCGCCGTAAAGGTTGTGGGCCCTAAAGAATAATAATCACTACCTAACCTTTAGCTAATTTACCTAAGTTTAGATGTAACTTTAGGTATGCTTCAACAGATATTACTCCCCCCCCCATCCTTATGCGGCCTAAACGAATACTGACAGTCTTTCTGAATTGTTTGGGATTAGCCATGGTGATACATGGATCGGGATAGACGACAGATTGATAGGCAAAAATAAATCGGCAGCACTTTACATGTGTGATCTTCAAATGAAACTCGGGCTCGGAATCGATAAGCTGCAATAACATCTGCAACAACCTGTTGGTGTGAACCGTGGGTCCAGTCAACCCATAGAGTTTTGAATGGAGACTCGTATATGGCCTTATAGTTTCTATAGATGCATGCATGTACTGACAGCATGATTGGATTTCGTGCGTGGTAGGGGGTTAAAGAAAACGCCGGAAATGACCTATGTATATTCTGCGCCTTTGGAAAATAAGGTATCCTAAACTTATGACCATATCTTCATAAAGTTTATGATCTTAGGTTATGATACCATAAGATTAGGTAAATCTTTTACAAATGGTTTTAGCATTCACTCGCTCGGCCATTTCCTATGCCGCAATGCTATATCGACTCATGACATCCTTCCCGGATAGATTTCTGGGACACCGCAATAACTGGCAGGCGGCCTTTTGTGTCTTCCAATACTACCGGTGGCGTCGAAATTGACAACGTTTATTTACTTTCAGGCACCCGAGACCGGCAAAAGAAAGAAGCCTCCCACCAGCCCGTTGGTATGGCATGGCGAGATTTCCAATGAGGCTGTGAACGAAGACACGAACAACGTTATCAACAGGATTGCTGAGCGACAGCTTAAAGACGAATTGGCCGCTAGTCTCATCACTCACGACGGTAGCGACAAGCTACTTCCAACTTCGAAGCTATTCGAGTCTCTTCCAGAATTGAAAGCCACCGACTTGTACACCGAGTTCATGGAAGGCAAGCAGTGTAAAGACTGGCTCCATCAAGGTCGTGAAGCAATCACTAAGCGCTTACTGGATGCGCTGGCAAAGCTCAACCCAGGTACTAACTTACACAATAATGTGAGTGAAATCGAGGAGAAGCTTCCGCCTGTTGACCCTTCGAAACTCGGCCCGCTCAAAGAGTATCTCGAGGTGAAAGCAAATGCCACGTACACCGAGTGTACATCCATCGATACGGAATTTCTAGAGGAGGCCGCTCGAAATGGAAGTCACTGCAGTCGGGCTATGCGAGCCATTGATGGCGAGGCTCTCGATATAGTTCGCGATGCCGACGATGAGAAACAGGGTTCACTGGACAAACAGCTGACTCATCCATTGCAAGAGACCATGGATACGACAGAGAACGACGAGGCACTCGTTCAATCTTACGCAACGAAAGAGACTTGGTGGGTGTCATGCTTCCAGAGAGCAGTGACCTTGAACAGATTTTCAGTTTCCGTCATATAGAGACGGTAAACATCGACCGGAAGAAAGGAGCTCGGATTGACGGCATGAAGGACGGTGCGCCGCCAGCAAAGCCCCGTCGGCAAAGCCCCATCAGCTTGTGGGTAATTTATACGCTTCAAATCATTACACGGTCTTCTTGGGGAATTCAAACATAGTATATCTGAACAGCAGCGAATGCGTCTTAGGTGCCAATTGGGCTTTGGATATATTGAACTCATTACTTCGAGCTGACATTCTCGCCGATGAATGTGGGATTGGGAAGACCCTCCAGATCTGAGCTTCACTGGCCCTTCACTGTCACTGGGTGGAAAAGATGGTTAGAAGTGGAAATTTCAAGCCTACTGAAGGTGGGAATCATCACAAGCCCAGTTTCATCTTTTGCCCATCTACCGTCGCGACACAAATCCTCAATGAGTTCCAGAAATGGTTCGGCGCTTTCTTTCATACGCGGATATGCTATGGAACAAAGGCCGGTGCGAAAGATCTTTTCACGGCGGAACTCGTCATTGAAGACACAGAGGGCCTTAGAGAATGGGTCCACAAGAGGAGAGAGACACAGGAGGATCCAAAGGTTCGTTAAATTCCTCTTTGTCCCGATACTTCACACTAACTCACCTATAATAGACTCTCCGCAGTATTGTCATCATTCCCTACACTACAGCAACACGCCGAGTCGGAAGATCAAAGGACGTCCGACTACTCTTACAAGAGGAGGAGGACAAGATCGAGAAACCGGTCGGGCGAAGCCTAACTACGTTGCTGAGGGTGACAATGATGAGCATGATGAACCAGAATGGGCTGAGGTACCCAACAAGCTTACAGGACTTGCAGAAAAGAACATTTGGTTGCTGATTGAAGAAATGGACTTCAGTTGGGTAATATGTGACGAAGGTCATGCACTCAAAAATCCCACATTGTCAATCCACAAGATCATAAAACATCTGAATCGAGAGGCACTGTTGGTCGTCACCGCGACACGGCTATTAAACCACCTTAGAGATTTCCAAGGCTATATAGATCTCTTTTAGAGGAGTGATTGGCAGCTTCAGCTAATAAAAGGGGTTCCTATTAATAAGTACTATAATAATAAAGCCTGGGACGCTATCAAGGAGGGCGACTCCTTCAACGAATTGAAGGTTGTACACATCTCGACTTGCCCAAGGTGCCAGAGCCTGAGTCCAAAGACAGTTATAAACGGGCACTACGAGCGAAACTCAGGAATGAGTATCTTCAATTCATCCGAGGCAAGCGCCGCTGTACCTAATGCAACCAAACCTGTACCGAGACATGGTGGCTGCTCATGATAGGGAGAAGGCCATTGTCGCACAGCATGGAATCAGGCCACTATCCAAGATGCTTTCCCTCAGATGTGGAATGCTAACTGAGCTGAAACTACCTGATGGATCCATTGTGTGCCCTGGAGACGACATTCCACCCATGTTTATCCGAACGGTGATATTCGAGCACGAGGCGGATAACAGGCGCAAGTGTCGATTTCTCTTCAAAAGAGACTTGCCACGTCTTCTTACGACGTCAAACAACAGTCGAGGTACACACGTGGGACACGGCAACATCAATTCGGTGTCAAAGACCCTCTTGAACGGTGGTGTTGAGGTCCCTTTGTCTCATAACCACGAGTCTCGAATTTTACGCTTGTACGCAACCGAACAACCGTAGCATCCAGCTTCTGGGTGATAAACAGGCTTTCTTATTGCTGATGAGCAACGAGGTGGTCGGAGACGCAGGTCAACTTGCATCGGGGAGCTTAATCGCTATCGCCGAATGACAAAGTCAAAGCGAATAAGCTTAGGCAAAACTCGAGGGAATAAACAAGTCGTGTGTGGGAAAGCACATGATAAAAAGCAAAAACAACGACAAACATCGCGTGATATAGTGATTCATGCCTCTTACTGGGAAATTTTAACTCTGAATCAATATCTGAACTCTGTCCAAGCCGCGACCCTTTTGCCATTCGTCCACCTGAACCGCGTATATTGGGCGAAGGCCCACGATCCCCACATACATCCGCTCGTTTGCCAAGAATGCAACAGTTTCGGCTTTTAAGATTTAACCAGCATTACCAAGAGTGAACATTGCAACATATTCAAACCAGATGCTAGTAGAATGTAGGTCATACAACGTCGAATGATGCCTGTGAGGTAATAACATGTGTATGGCTTAACGTAGCCGTAGTGATCGTGAACCCTATTTCGGTAAAGCTCTGGCTTGTTCAAGGAAATATACTTGGAGGCGACTTGGTCAGCTAACGAGAAACTCCTAAAGTGGCTTTCAATTAAGCAACCGGAAATTACCTATGTATATTCTGCGCCTCAGGAAAATGCGATGTCCTAAACTTATGATGATATCCTCATAAAGATTATAATCTCATATATTAGTACCCTAATATTAGGTAATCTTTTTATAATTGACATATTCCTTTGCCAGGAGATATGGGATTCCTGGATTTTCTTTAACGCTGCGGTGGTGATACATGCATGGGTCAGGATGAGTACGTCACAATAGACTGGTAACCTCCGATGACACCTGCAACAGTCTACAGATGTGATCTTCAAACGGAAATCGGACTCGGAATCGGCAAGCTACGAAAATATTTGCAACAGTCTGCCAAGTGCCTTGATCTCCGACTCCGACTCGACTCAACGGGAATATACTCGGACTTATACTCGGAAACAACTTCAAACGGAGCCAATTTCTCCATCAAGTTTAGCGCCCAGAATAAGCATATCTATCAAACCTCGGACCGACGCCCTTCTGCAGCCCCCCCGCGATACCGCTGGAACCACTTCCAAATAAGGTTCTTCAACGCACACAGCGGTATTTACGGCCCGCACACCCCACCACCCCCCATAAAACTCACACCGATCCCAATTCCTCCCTTCGCAACTCATCATCCTCATCATGTCGACTACAGCTACACAGACACATGAGCCGATTGAGCTTACAACTCTAGAGGGATGTCACATCCGTGGTGAGAAAGATACGCTTGAGGAACAACCCTCGCCGCCGGAGGATACGCCCCCGCCGTATGCGCAGACTCAAGCGCAGCGATGGAATTATCCAAGGGGAAATATAGCGAAGCTGGGGTTTGCGTTTTTGTCGTTTATCATTGCGGGGATGAATGATGCGGCCGTTGGTGTATGTTTTCTCGTCGTTTAATTGAATTTTGCTAATGATCGTAGGCTTTGATCCCATATGTATGTTGAGTAACTCAACAAAGTGGCATGATCTGACAATCACAGCTTGAAAAATACTACGAACTGAGCTACACTATCATATCGCTCATTTTCCTTACTCCATTTGCAGGATATTCTGTCGCTGCATTTACTAACGCGCGCATTCACATGAAGTTCGGCCAACGAGGCATTGCGATCGTGGCGCCTATTTGTCATCTCATCACTTTTATCGCGCTGGCGTTGCATCCTCCGTATCCGGTGCTTGTCGTGTGTAACATCATGAGTGGCTTTGGAAATGGTCTAACAGATGCTTGCTTCTGCGCGTGGGTCGGAGCTATGGATAAAGCGAATACTGTGCAAGGCTTTTTGCACTCCTTTTATTCGTTTGGAGCATTGTTCTCGCCTCTTATTGCAACGTCAATGGTTGTTTCGGCTGGCTTGCCTTGGTATACATTCTACTACGTCATGGTAAGCATTCCCCTCTTAAAATCGGCATCGACTAACGGATGTAGATTGGTATCTCTGTCGTTGAATGGATCGGGCTTACAATTAGCTTCTGGCATATGACAGGCGAAGTATATCGTTCTGAGCATGCCAACAACAATGATAACAGCGGTGCCGGAACAAGAGAGGCTCTCAAGTCCAAAGTCACATGGCTTTGCGCGTTGTTCTTCTTTTGCTACATGGGCGTTGAAGGTATGACTTCCGTGACGCTTCTTGAACATAATGCTCACTCGTCATAGTCGGTCTTGGTGGATGGGTCGTCACTTTCATGCTCCGTGTTCGAAAGGCTTCGGCTTATGCGTCAGGTGCATCTGGCACTGGCTTCTGGGCCGGCATGGCTGTCGGCCGCGCTTGTCTCGGTTTCATAACCGAACGGTTCGGTGAGAGACTCTGTCTCTCAATCTATCTCATCATTTGCATCGGCCTTCAGCTCCTCTTCTGGCTCGTGCCACAATTTATCGTCTCAGCTATCGCAGTCGCTTTCCTTGGTTTCTTCCTGGGTCCTCTGTTCCCTGGAGCCGTCATGGTGACAGCCAAGCTTTTGCCAGCCAAGATCCATGTCTCAGCCATTGGATTTGCGATGGCTATCGGTGGGACAGGTGGAACGGTGTTTCCGTTTGCCATTGGAGCTATTGCGAATCATAAGGGAGTTGGTGTATTGCAGCCGATTATTCTTGCACTGATTGCTGTTGTGGCTGGTGTTTGGTTGAGCTTCCCAAAGATCCAGAAGAAGGATTAAATTGAAAGTTTATGTCCCGTTGTAAGAGGGGACCTTTTCATCGGGAGTGATGTTTTTGTTTGGGACCAAGATGAGATGTGGATAGCTGAGAATTCCAGTCATTACAGTGCCGAACATGAGATCTTTCCAGACGGCTCAACGCTTGTAGGGCTAATATCTGTAAAGAAATACCCAAAGTTATATAAATTTAGGCAAGACTTAGTAGGTTTTAAAAATCCTTAGGGCCCACAAGCTTCATGTCATCTAAAGAGATAGGAATTAGGGTAAGCAAGTTTGTGGAGTGAACTATTTCCAATACTCGTGCTCAAGAGTCACGTTTCAACCTTGTTTTCGTCGCCATTAACTCTTGAGATGGAAATTTCATTCTTCAATACCATTAACCAAACCTTTCCCGCCCCAGCTGTTTACCCCGGATCTCCATTGCACCGATCTTCGCATAACCGTTTCTCGGGAAGAACCCCGATCTCAGTATTCGGGGCTGTCGCATCCACCAATCCGCTACCCCCAAATCGCCGTTTTTATGGATCCTCACGGCCAAAGTTACTGGACATGGCGTGTGATTGACAGGCAATCGGCCTAAATTACCCTACAAGGAACCGGCATTCTCTCAACAACTTCCATCGGCCGAATGCCCGTGTTTATATATAAAATTCCCATTGGACTTTATCCAAGTCATATCATTATACCACATCTCTTTATTCCTCCCCTGTACTCATCAAATTTCACTCTCACAACCTCAGATAATATCGCCCAAAATGTCTAAACCAATTGTCCTCCAACTCGGCGACGACATCAAGTGGAACCATGATCTCTACGACCAATTCAAGTCTCACTTTGAGATTAAGCGATCATACAGCATGCCCCGCGCAGATTTCATCGAAGCCTTAAAAACAAAAGCTTTTGGAGACTTCTTCGCTATTTACAGACCGTTTTGGAACACTGGCGGTGAGATGGGTAATTGGGATGAGGAACTGATCTCGTTATTACCTGCGTCTTGCAAGATTTATGCTAGTGCTGGTGCTGGGTTTGATTGGGTTGATACAGCTGCTCTTGCGAAGCGAGGTAAGTTCGTCATTTCGTTTGAAAGCTATGGTTATTAATTGAGATAGGCATCACATACTGTAATGCCGCAGCAGCTTGCACAGAATCAGTAGCCGATGCAGCAATCTGGCTCATTATCTCTGTCTTCCGCAACCTAAGCTGGTCTAGCACCGCCGCTCGCTCCGGCAACGTAGACCAATTCGTCGACGCCAACCGCAATTTGGCCCCCGTCTCCCGCAACCCCAGCGGCTTCACCCTCGGCATCATTGGCTTCGGGCGCATTGGACGCCGTATCGCCGAAAAAGCATACAAAGCTCTCGACATGAAGATCTTGTACAACGACGTTGTCCAAATGCCAAAGGAAGTTGAGGAGCCTCTTGGCGCTGTTTACAAAGACGCCGATGCTCTACTCGCTGAGGCGGATTGTGTAGTTGTTGCTACGCCTTTTGCCGGTGAGACGTTGTTGAACAAGCAAGGTCTTGCGAAGATGAAGAAGGGAGCTAAACTTGTCAACATTGCGCGTGGAAAGCTCATCAACGAGAAGGATCTTGTCGCGGCTCTTAAGAGCGGTCATCTTTCAGGTGCGGGTCTTGATGTGTTTGAGAATGAACCTCACATCAGCCCTGAACTTCTCAAGATGAATAACGTTGAGCTCCTATCGCACAATGCGGGTGCATCTTTGGATTCGCATATTGGATTTGAGAAGTTGGGAATGGAGAATATTCTGCAGTTCAACAAGACCGGAAAGGCCATTTCGCCGGTTAATACTCATCTTATCAAGCAGAGCAAATTGTAAATAGTATATTTTATTGGCGTTTGGGTATGATTAAGCAAAAGAAATGTCAACGAATATGTCATCTTAATACAAAAACCTCGACGCCAACGATATTCAAAGCGCTTTCTTACCGCGTCATGTTCCTTCATAAGAACATCAGGCACACGGAGAATCTCAGTACCTGGCTGGCAGAATTGCGCTTCTTCTTAGACATTTTGATGAGCGCTATTGTCTTCAAATTGATCACTTCGTCAACCTTCTCGAGCAACGTGTGTTCAATTGGGTCGATGTTGCCGCACCGATGTGTAAACAAATCTTCGCAAGTAATCATACTTTGGCCTGCATGGCATGGAAAGCACACATATTAGCATTTTTCGAGCTGTCGGCGCTGAACTCATGTACGTTAAACAAGCCCAGACTCATGAGTGTGCAGCTACTTTGCTCTGGTGGATTGTCAGCTATCTCCACTAGGCGCGGGACTTGGCCATACCTCTAGATTTGCCGTTCCAATCTTTCTTTTTTTTTTTTTTTTTTTTGGTAGCTTCACTGCTATTGGATGTATACGAACTTAGCATGTTCTCAACAATGTAGTAATGCTGTATCGCAGCGGTAGCGACCAGCATCAGCACGGGCAAACAAACCCACCATACACTGGCAAAGTAAATTAAACAACCGAGAACAGTTTCTTCCTTGTATTATCTGTGGCCTTGTGAGGGATGGGTCTGGAGGACACGGGCCTCGTGGGTTTATGGAGTAGAAACGCGTGGCCTTGCTAGTGCGACGTCTTCTAACAATTCTGGTATTTTGGTGATGTCAGATGAAGAGAGTAAATGAACAAAGTGAATGTTTTGATTTAACCTATCCGTTCACCCTCATTATAAGTCTTTGAGCCTTCTTTGCAAAGTCTTACCCGGATTCTCCGCCGAGAGGTTCCCTATCTCCAATTGAGGTCAAACTACCGTCATCACACGAGTATTCCCCATGCACTCTCAGCCGTAGACGCGCCGCACTGAATAAACGATCAAAAATATGCCAAGCCAATGTATTATTTACCAAATATGCCATCCTAGAAGAAACTTCGTCGTATGGGCAGTGCTGCACCTCCCAGCGTAGCACGTCCTTCCGAAGAGGATGATCGCGGAACCATTGCACACTTCAAACCAGGGTATCATAAGCATCAACCACTCTATCGATAAATTAACATGATTTACTTGCCTTAAGTGGCTGCCAGTCCTAGCCACCATCAGACCAAAGACCCGAAGGACCGAGGTTGGCGACCCCTTCAACCAGCCCAACGGAACACCACTAAGGCCGCGGGCCGGAAGTACCAAGGTAGGTTAGAAAATAGCTGGCACACCTTATGCCATACTATACAAAGATCACCTAAGCCTTACTTGAGTTTACCTAAAGCTTTAGGTATTTCCGGACTGAGCGAGTCAGTGAGTGGATGTTTGGAGTTTGGAGACAAAAGTGGCAGATTAATCTTCAGCGATGTTCCATATTAATTACCATAGATAGATATGATAGATATCTCTGGCGCCGCGCTATTGAGTGGAGGAAAGAATCTAGAGGGCAAGAGTCACTGTCTGGGTTGCAATGAGATAAGATGCCATTGAAAGAAAGTGGGGTGATGTCCTAATCTTCCGAATCACTTCATCATAACGCTAGATAGAATATAATGAAATAAAACGCTTTTTGATTAGATCCCGCCGTTACAACATTCCCTTATCCATGGTCGGAAGCGCGTAATTCTTCAATGTAACACCGGCTTCGTCCTTGGGACGGTAGCGATCGACGTGGGCCTCAGTCAAGTCAGTCCCAGGCACCTAGCTCTCTGCAATATCCTCCATGGTACGGCTGTTGAACTGGGGCCAGCTTTCTGGACTCTCTCGAAGGAATTTGCCGACAGCAAAATAGAAAAGACCTGGAGGTCAGCCTAAGGTCTACATGAAGAATTCGGGTTCTGCTTACATTCGAGGTAAATCTCTTCTTTTTCCCAATTAGACCAGTGGACTCGGTTTCGGGGGTATCGACTCCACTCCTGTCCTATCTCTTGAGCCGTGTCATGGTAGGCGACGATTTTCCGCCATTCTCCCTCTATCCTAGCAGGGAAAAGTTCCTCTCTGGTCATTTTCGACTCAACCATCTCGTGATGGAGATGCAGATCACTGCTCCTATCCAGCGTACCCCAGACGTAACTGTGGGACCAAGGAGATTTCCCAAGGCAACGCTTGACCTCCAGGTATTGGTTGTAATCTTTCGGAATGTCGAACATGATACCCATCACGGAAGCATCTGGTGGACTTCCAATTTGATGCACTAGGCCAACGTTGGCAGGGGTTATAATGAGCACATCTGTTGCATTGTTAGGGTTAACGAAGTTACGGACAAATGTCGAGGGAATGCGTGACGAATCACTCCACATAGATAGGTCCTGGGATTGAATCGCTGCAGCCTCGAGCTTTTCGTTCAAAGCGCTATTGGTTGGTTAGTATGTAGCCGAAGGCTACGATGCCTGCGACTCCATGCTTACACGGCTGTGGACTTTTCCCTGACAAAGATCAACATTCTTCTCCCCTTGTTTTTCCATTCAATGACCTTTTGAACAGCAGTGGCTAGTTTCTGTGTCAATACGGGTCCAGTAGCTTCGGTTGGAAACAGTTGAGCAGCCGCCTCGACAGGGTCGTGAAGTTGGCGTGGCCTCATGATGTGTGCGCTAGGTTTGATACAGAATCCTATGAATATGGCGTGAACAATGATGATAACGATGGTGATATTAAGGTGGGGAAGAAGGGAAACAAGCTGGAAGGGGGGAGGGAAAAGTGCATCTGGTGACCAGATTCTGACGCAAGGAGAAAGCGCAAGCGATGAGAATCCAAAGAGAAAGGATGGGCCGAGAGTTTAAGGTAGGCGCATACTCACTGCACTGTCATACGCAGGAGAGAAGGAAAGTAGGCAACAGCTTCCACTCAGACATGGAGTCAAGACCCCTTTGACATAAGAAATTAGGCATTTAGGCCCTAAGACTTTATAAACCAAATGTATCCTAATCTTTATGAAACCCTTACCTCAATCCCGACTTTTCTATAATCCATCTGGGTGCACTTCTGAGGAGAAAGCATGGACGTAGACATCCGCTGCTGAGCATGAAAACCGGGGAGTCTGGCTGGGGCACAAGGCGTAACTGTAGATGAGGTCGGTTTTAGAGGCATCAACTGGGAAGCTCCAGCGTTTTCTGTGACCATCATCTGCATTGTCGCTTGGAATTTCTTGAGCCGTGGGGTAACCGGCATGAGACTCGTGTGCTTTGTTGTCGGGCGTCTGTCGCCCAAAGGGTTGGTCGTGGGGCCCATGATGGGAAGGGATTGAATCACAAAGCTTTGTTTCATCGCCTCGGTCGGTGTTCAAGATGTCTCATTGCTCATGTCGGACAAACCATCGCCACTGTAGCCTGACTGCGTAACCGGACAAGATGTGTTTATCAATGTTCGAGGCTCAAACTCAAACTATGCAAGTATGACACCCAAACCACAGTCAGCAAACACTCACACCGTCATCTGGTCAAAGGTTCTGCTTACCTATTAAATTATATAGCTTCTCTTTAGTTGTGTTACCTTGATCGATGTCAGATCTGATAAGGATATCACGGAGAAGAACTACCTATTTTCTGTCGCCTCGCCTCTCTGCCCGCCAGACACTGTAAGTGTTGTCAAACCCTCAAAGCATGACGGAAGAGTTGCGGCTTCTGGACGAGGTAGTCCTTGCCGGCCGAACTACCGAGGCACCGACAGACTTGTGGTGACGAGTAGACCGCTTTGTGACAACCGTTGAATAACTCTTCTTGTCGTAGGCGCCATGTCGTCTCCTGTTGCCGGGTTAGCCGATTTTACAAAACTACTCATCTGTGTTGAGTAAGTTGTAAAGTGCCGTACCATCACCGAGCGTCGGTATTTTGAACTTGATGTTCTCTGTAAGTTCAGCGCGACTCTGTCCAAAGTCGTGGGTATCTGGCCACACATTAGCTCATGGGCTTCCAAAAATTGTCGGTCGACTGGGGGAGATAAAGCGTACCAAGCTCGACTGTCTTTTTCTCCCTACGGCAATAAACACGACAAAGGAGCTGGAGAATGGTGGAAATGGAGGGCGGTTTTCCCACAGTGACTGTAGTTGAGTACGCGTCCGCCGCATACGGCTTTCGAGTCGATGGTGCCTTGACGATCTGACAAGGTCCTTTCAATATGTGTGAAGTTGTGATCTGGAAGGCAGCCAATATTACATGCAGGAGACTGTCTACAAGTCAGTAATAGAATATCCAACCCAGGAAAAGATTCCTCACAACGAAGTCCGTGGATTGGCCGCATGGATCAGACGTCTTTCGCTAGAAGCGCTGTGTTTGCTCGTCCGGTTCTCGAATCTGTCGATAGCGATCCCACTGTCTGACTAACCACCCTTTTTTTATGTGTACATGGTCGGGAGGGAGGGTGTTGCGCGTTCACGACAATAATGAGGTTGATGCGGTTATGTTGCTACGGTGAACCTCTGAGCCCAAAGGTGCAGTCTAGTGGCCCACTGTACCCGGTACTGTACTTAACAGATCTCAGGCCCAGGCTAAATAAATTTCTAAATATTTTATTATGCTTCAATTAGATATGTCAAGGAATAAAGTCAAGTTGGGTCTCAATTTATTTGCCTCAAGTAACAGTGATGGCGAGGACTATGCAATCGTCTCCAGTATCATTTAACCCATTCTCGCTTTAGCACCCTTGCTAAAATCAATGAACACTTGCGGCGCACCTAACTTTGGCATATGAATCTCAACAAACTGAACTCACGTTAGCTAGTCCCTCCACCTGTCTCGGAACTCCAGGAAGTTTGGAGTGCTGCCATTGTAAAATGTCGTTGTAGTGCGCCTCTAGCCTGTGGACAGAGCGTTCCTGTAAAGTTAGTTAAAGCATATTTAGTCAGGGTTAACGTACGTTTGTGTAACCACCGTTCTCGATTAAAATCATCGTTACATGTAGTTCGTGAGGGATGATTGTTGAGAGTTCTTGGACCGTTAACTGGAATGAACCTAGAAAGACCAGTCTTGTACTACGTCAATCCGTCCCAGAGACATATACCATCGCCCCCAAGTGAGATTGTCCCTCGCCCAGTACGTCCATCCTTGGCTGCTAACGCAACTCCCTGAGCAGCGCCAACTCTGTACCCGATGCTAGACCAGAGCATTTGATTCACAATTTTCGCACCCCTAGGCAACTTGAGATTCCAGCCGCCCACGTACGAAGTCCCGGTCTCAGCGACAATGACATTGTCTTCCTGTGAGAACTGCGATAGTCTCGGCCAGAACCAAGCATGTGATATGATGTCATCCTCAGGAGCTGGTGCATCGGGTATCTTGATAGTTGGTATACTTCTAGCAGAGCCTTTCATCTTCGAGAGACGTGGTAAGAGATATTTCACGTAGACTTTGTCAAAATGAGCGTAGCCAATATCGACGTTCTTGTAATGGATGGGGTTTGTGCTTAACTTTGAAAACCGACATGTGAAACCTGCTGTGTTAAGGTCTGATTTGAGTTTGCCTACGGTTAAGACCATATCACTCGATTCAAATGCTTCTTGAATAAGAGGGTGTGATCCATCCCCAGCGTAGACTCCAACGAAATTGGGGAGACATTCGTTAACAGACCCCTTACCCATAGGTGCTACGAACACAGGGATTCCAACTCGTTAAATAAGACTCTGTGTGTCTTTGACTAGCTGTGAGATATCAGTATCATCTGGCATTAGGGCTGGCAAAAAGGTACCCCACGACGTTCAACGCCGCCATCAATAAGCAAAAGTGGTTTCGTTGCTTTGTAGAGTCTGTCGAGGACAATTCCAAGCGCCATAACCTTGGCATCGGGATCGCTTGCATGGAAGTTTACATCAATAGGCATATTCAGTAACTCCGCATCGACGGGTTGAGCCACCATATCGGTCAGTAGCTCAATATAGACTGGCCTCGCTTCGATCACGCATGCTTGTAAGACATGAGCAATCTGGGCTGTGCTGTAACGGGATCTAGTAGATTAGCTTGAGCGATAGTGATTTTCTCGAATATCATGGCGTAAACTCTGAAGTCTCCATCCCCTAGCTGATTGAAATATCTGGGTTGATTCCAACCTTGACCTCGGTTGCGTTGACTCACAGTATAATCAAGTATGGCACCGCTCCTCTGTGTCTCACAACTAGGTGTACCAACAATATGAACCACTGGTGCCAGCTCAGCATACGATCCGGTGATAGAATTGACAGCGGAAAGCTCTCCGACCCCAAATGTGGTCGTAATAGCACCTAGTCCGCGGATCCTTGCGTATCCATCAGCAGCGTAGCGGGCGTTGAGCTCATTGCAAGACCTGACCCAATTGAGTCCGGAAGGGCGAAAGTAGTCAAGCGCCTGAAGACTGAAGTCACCGGAGAGGCCATGGGGAGATAGATAACCTAGTTGACGCAGGCGGGTGAAAAGATACTCTGCGACGTTGATGGTTGAGGGATTGTTGTTCATGATTGCTAGCAAAGACCTGCAAAACTCAGGATATAAAACTAGATAATAAAGGATCGAGGTGAAAACGAGACGTCTATGTTCCAAGAATCGCCATTCTTTTAGTGAGCTCAAGTAGCCGTGCCACGCGACCAGACTGCTGAGATTAGAGGCTGCCAATCATCAAAGTGACAGACCGTACAGTAGAGCTAAATTCTTACACGCAGGCGATACAGTCAACCTGGCCATCGCCGCCTTGGTTCGAAGCAATTTCTATGCTTCGTCTTTGTGCGATTTTGACTTGTAAACCAGGTACCTAATGACCGTGACGGGCGAGATTGATACGCAGACAAACCCCGCCGAGGCATAGATAGCCCTTGTGGGTTCAGCGTATGACGGCTCAGTGTTTGTTGGTTACAAAGAGTTGGATGAGGCGCTGAAGAAAGGAAGCAATTTACACTATGACAGAAAAATCTAATTAGTATCATTATTTAAAGGTAGCAGCGATTCCGTGGTAATGATGTAAACACCATAAAGAACCTTTAACGCGAGTTAAATGGGCCTTGTTGATGAACCATCAACCAGCTGGGTTTTTCATAATAAGTTGGGTCGGAATTCAAGTCAGTGTAGGGTAAGATAAAACTAAATTATGAATATCTGATCCCCACCCAACCTCAAGATAGAAACACGGGAGATGAATGTTAGCTGGGGTTAGTCATCATCATAGGGGTTAGGCTAGCATCTGGATACTTACCCGACTAAGAAATCCCGTGGGGCCCCTCATTACTCCCAGGCCCGAAGCATAGACCAGCCAACTCTCCTGGACCATGTCCAAGGTAAAAGGTGACCATTGGAACCCAGGCATTTCAAATTCTGTCGTTGACATCTGACGCGCAGGAGTGCTAGTCCTCCATCCTCGCTACTAGTCGCCTCCACGCTGCTGACGTGGAGCATGCCCATAGACACCCTGCCACCCGTCGGCAAGCTGGGTCCCCCGCTACCGACTCCCAGAGGTTAAAGAAGAGGGAGTCGGACCGCAAGGCCCAGCGTGTCTTGCGTGAGAGAACCAAGAGCCGCATCGCCTATCTCGAAGACCTTGTCGAGAAGCTGAGCAGCCGGGATGATAACCACAAGACCTTGTCCTTGATGGCCCAGCTGTCCGAGGTGACGGAGCAGCGGGACAGGCTGGTTCGCTTTCTTGATTCGACATCCTTGTCCTTTTCCAAGCATCTGTCCGAAGCGAAGAACTGGGAGAGTAAGACGTCATCTGAAGAGCAACCTCAGGCACAGCCAAGCGTGTCGGGTTCTGTCTATAGGGATTCTCCCACTTTTGATGCTTCTACCGTCTCAACGGCATTGCTGCCGGACTTACTGGAGGCATCTCCAGCCGGCAATGAGCTTAATCTGTTTACGCCCGACTTTGCCGGAATCCTCCCAGGGGACCCGACAATAGACAGCGATCAGACCTGTATGAATCAAGAGTCCTGGACACACCAACAAGTCCAACTACCACCTCCAGCCACGTACAGTGCACCCATTAATGACACACTTCCAGCAGCGTCAGCGTCAGATCAGAAACCACCCTGCGATTGCACTTCTTCAGAGACAAGACGACTCTCAGATGGATCAGTGGTTAGCCGTAACATATGGCAAGCAGGCAACCAGGCCTTGAAGGACCCTTCACTCCTATCGCCCTCGATGCTTAAGCTGGAAGATGACGCTAGTGAAGACGTCCCAGTGCGTGTTGTGCTTTATGGCTGGGATCATCTGGCGCAGTCGGGGAGAATGACACCGCTCTGGAAGAGGATTCGTCACCTCGACGAGATTTGCTTTTCTGCTTGCGGCCAGATAGAGCGCCTTGCCGTGATTCACATGGTTCATCGCTACATGCGCGCTTACGCCGACCCAACATCTGCCAAGATTACTATTTTGCCACCATGGTATATAAAATCGTGAGTCTTCGTCCCCTTTCAGCCTGAAACTGCCAATCACTAACTGGCTTGCCGAAGCCCGTCATCTCAGGATGTCTCTGGCCATCCAGCCGTTGACTACTTTGCCTGGTAAGACTCAAATAGCCTTGTGTGAACCTAGCTTCGAAAACTGATAGTTGTCAACAGGCCGTCTTTTCGGCGACAGTTTTCACGCTACCCGCATCGATACTGCAGCAACCTATTCTGGCACATGTTCAAAGAGCACCTGCGGATCGCCTGGCCCTACGAGTTCCGCGACGCGTATGTCCTCAACGTACGGCTTGGCAGCTATGGCCTTTCGCCCTTATTCAGGGACACAATCTCTAATCTCGGTTCTTGGACCATGCGTTCGGATTTCTTTCACCATTTCCCTGCACTTATCCACGACGTGCCAAAATTCCAGCAAGATAGCCTTCCCGTCACTATTCATCCTTTGCCTCTTCAGCCCAACTCATTAGGGTACTTGTCTCGAAACCGAAGTCCATTACATTATCACGGCACTCCTTATTCGGTGCATGCGCAGGGCACGATTATTGATGCTTCTAAAGCTGGTGAGGATGATCAAGGATGGAGTTGTGATACTACCGTCGGAGATTATAACTGGTATTTGGACAACCTTTAGGCTCATCATTCTGCTTTGTATCAAAATTTGTACAATACCGCTGCGTCATTTTATCATTTCCTCTTTTCCATTCTTCACTAGGTATTCAATAACTGGAGAGATCATAGCATGAATATGAAATGGAGTTTCGTATTGCTGTCCTTCGTTGTGACCAAAGGTTTTCCTATGTCGCCTCGGCCCTCGATCACTTACTCCAAATCACCTCGCCCGCGTTTCAAAGATTATTTCCAGTTTGGGGCAGACAAGTGTAAACCCGTCTGCTAGCCCATGTTGGAATGCCTCAGATGTTTGATTGGGCGCAAATCGGATATCGAACTTGGAGACAATCTGCGAAAGAACATGCCGAACTTCAAGAAGCCCAAGTTGCTTTCCAGCACAAGAATAGCGGCCTGTGCAGACGTCAGACAACTCATTGCCAGATAAACCGATCGTTGGGGCTCACCAATTGAGAAGGGGGCAAACGCCGAAGCATCACGGACGAGCTCATGCTGCGTCGTCCATCGCTCAGGAATGAATTCGTCGGGGCGCACAAAGCATCTTTCGTCTGGGTCACACGCATGATCAGCTATATCTCAAGACAGCTTTACCCAATCGGCGCACACTTACCCCGGTTCAATGTATATGGTGGTGTTTGGACAATCATGTTTCCTGGGATAAAGGTTCCGTCGATTTGCAGGCCTTGCGGGGGTGTGATTCTCTGCAGACCTGAAGGAATAGCTGGATAAAGCCGCATCGTCTCATCGATGACAGCCTGGAGGTATTCAAGCTTGGCAAGAGCGCTGTGGCTATGGGAATTCTCTTGATCCAAGACCTCGTCAACTTCTTTCTGTAGCTTCTGGTAGACATCCGGATGGCGGGCCAGCTCAAACAAGGCACAGGTTAAGCTTGTAGAAGTAGTGTCGCTGTGTAAAGGAATCAGTCAACAATCATATCGTGACACATCATTTACTCCAAAGCATACCTCCCTGCAACCACAATAAGGTGGGCATCTCCCAAGAGGTTGAGTTCGTCTTGCTTCGTGTGCACTGACTGTTCTCTGTACGCACCAAGGAGCCAGGAAAACAAGTCCGGAAGCTCTGGCTCATTCTGCTATCAGGTTAAAGGAGAACGAATACAGCTGGATGGCATTATCTTTGTCCTCTGATCCACATGCTTTCGTAGCCATTTCAGAAAATTTGCAATCTGGTAGTTCAAGATAGGTATGCTCTTTATGAGTAGATAGAGCCAAGAGGATCGAGCAATCTGGGTGCCCCACAAGGTGGACATTTGTGTTAGTTCCATGTAGTAGTGCTTGACTCCATCATTGAGCATATTGAAGCTCTTCCCAAATGCAAGGTCGCCCATAACGTCGAAGCCGTAGAAGTTGCACCATTCCGTGATATCGACCGGTTTACCGCATCTCTGTTGCAGTTGGCTCATTAACAAACGCGTGTATTTCTCAACTCTTGGCTCGTAATCTCGCATGGCTTTTGACACGATTAGCCTTGCCTTGCAAGAATCAAGAGACAAAGTTCATACCTTTTGCATTGAGGCCCCTGTCCCATACTTTCCGCCTGTGTGCATGCTCCTGCTTGTCTCTAGTGGCATGCAACGATATCGAAGGCACGAAAACATTGTACCAAGGACCCTTTAGACAAGTAGATGAATTTTGGTAAATGGCGGCCACGCCTCTTGGTGATGCAACTGACATTTCAGATGGACCTTAAATAGTAGGAGCAGTTAGTATTGCAGTGACACATGGCGGAGAGGTAGATACCTAGCCTCACAAAATCACCGTAAGTATTGTGTAGCTTTTGTGTTTCCGAGAACATATGAAACTTCTTCATCGACATGGATACTGCGTACAACGAAGATAAAGGAGCAAAAGTTGGGCCAGGGAATCGGCGCAGGGGATGAAAGAAGAATCTGTAGACGACCATGCTGCCGTATATCCCTGAGATAAAGGCTACCAGAAGGACAGAAGCAGTATACGAGGCATGGCGAAGATTTTGGTGGTCCGGATCGGGATGATAGGCCAGAAGAGAGAAAACGAATGCATAGATAAGGCCGAAGGAAGCGATTATACGACGAACGGCGACATCCCATTCGCCAATCCTAAATACAGCCAGGTGAGTAGTGACACCCAAGAGAGCGACAACACCCAGGACGGGAGGGCTGTCCAGTTCAAAAACGCCAAGGTTCATCATAGTAAGCATAAGATATTGGTATTCCAAAAGGAATGAATATTCTTGTTATTACTCGCCCTAGTCGGGAGATTTAAACTGTATCTATCATACAACTATTTCAATACCCAAGGCCCATTGACAATTACCATCATGACTCAGGAACAGGAGAATTACCCCGCATGAGCAGCAAGGTAGTCGTTCACTCATGCAGCTATACTATGCAAGACACGTAAAACTTCCTAGTCTCTTCCAAGACGTTTGCTGATCCTGAGTCAATCGGCCCTGAGTAAGCCGATCGCCCACAATACCACAGACAGAATAACTGAGGGGTAGCAATGAATCCGGGGGATGGAGATACCACATGAAAGGGTCCAGGACTGGAGAATGGTAACATATGACGTTTCAGGCTCGTGGGTACGTCACGCATACGAAGTTACGTCTAGAGGGCAGATCTATCATCAGTAACTCCTTGGAAACGGCCTGCCATCACTGTCACCCTTTCAGCATGCAGGGGTGCTCTGGCTGGTCATGAGAGCCTCCCACTACAGGCGGTTATTAACAACCCTCTGTCTATTGTTCCGCAGATTCGCGTGACGTCAGCTGATTCTTGTATTTTTACAAGCCCTAATCCTACATTTCACGGATGTTACTGGGTCAAGTGACCGCCCAAGTCTCCGATCATAGCTCACTTACTATTTGACCTAAGATGTCTACTGCGTCTTCACTGCTGCCCGGCTCTGCGCCTTCAAGCTGCATGCCAGTCGATAGTCCCAAGTCCAATTCAAGTGAATCAAACACCTACTCGCCGAAAGAATAGGTAGCAGTTACGTTCTGCTCCGTTAATAAATCGAGAACATCAATACTTTCAAGGCCTTCCGAGTTTGCAACGGCATCAGAAACACTCCATGGGAGTCCGGTCTCAGCGAGACGGCAGTCTTCCATCATACAGAAAGGTCCTCTCTGCATCGTGATAGAGTTGTGCGGTCATCAGCAGGTATTCTTTTCAGGTGATGTGAAGAATTGTGGTATCGAGCTGTAAGCTGAAGCAAATCCGTTACGATGTTGCAGAACGCCATCAAACGGCGGAATATTTTGAATAGCTGAGCTTTGATGCGTGATGTGTATACCAAAGACCCGTTGAAT
This sequence comes from Fusarium concolor, assembly GCA_013184415.1. NCBI lineage: Eukaryota > Fungi > Ascomycota > Sordariomycetes > Hypocreales > Nectriaceae > Fusarium > Fusarium concolor. Next base: position 36,474 of record JABCJY010001228.1, read on the forward strand.
TCGGAGCTAAAGTCTTCTTCCTCTGGTAGCGGGTATTGTCCGTGAATCTGTACACTCCGCCCGAGTCCGAGGGAAATACTGCGGTCACGGAGGATGCAGCACCACCAGAGGCGCTTCAGTGAAGTCGTATCAGGCGCATTGATATCTTCGGGGTGCTCTATTCTATGCCACGCATGATTGGCACCAAGGCATTCCGCATGCTTGATCGCTCGGGTCAACCATACTGAGTTGGGCATTGGATGGTCGCTGCCAAACGAGATGGGCCAAAAGGTAAGGAGCAAGGCCCCCCATGCTAGATCGAGGGCAGAATGTTCAGTCCCAAAGTCGTAAAGGAGCTCCCTCACGTTAGATTTTATCCACCGTAAAATGGACAGAAGGAAAGTACCTTGGGTCGTCTATAGAACCCAGCAGCCGCAAAGCGAGGACACTCAAACCCCAATTCCTTGGTTACAGATTCAGACACGAACTATTACAGTGTCAACAACGCGTCAAAAGGGTAGTCAAGTCCACCCACACTGCAAGACGCAAATAGCACTGCCTGGATCAAAAATAGCGACAGTTTATTCGTGTTTTGTCCGGCTACTTGACTGTATTGCCCCCAAAACACACCCTCGTCCACCAGAGGCAGCATTGGATGAACGTGCAGAAAGTATTCTCGCACAAACTCGTCGAGTATATGCTTCGGCGGGACGTTGAAGCACCCTTGTTGTCGCAAGAAAGTAACATCATCCGGAGACAGGTTACTCAGGTATGGATCGCTTATGAACGCATGCTGGTCATCTGTTGGCTTCAACCCCGCCCTGTCGTCTCCGGATAGAGTATCTGTAGTCTTATTTTTTTTTGGTTATTGCGATCGCATGGCGAGGGTTCCCAAGATGAGGATGTGTAGCCTTCGAAAGAGGGGTCGTAGTTCGTCAGAGGCATGCCATCCTGGAGCCAGATTTCGCCGCAAATGGCGGGCGCGAACGTGTTGGTCGTGCTTGTTTCAAGGCGGTTACTACGAAGACGGTGAGCTTCCCTCGTTATACCAATTCCCATCAGCCGACAAGTGACTTACTGCCTTGAATATCGGTCCTTCACCTCACACTGGACCTCATCCAGACGACAGTTTAGACAGGGTGAACCACCAAAGGCCACATCGCAGCGGACTTTTCTTCTCCTACAATGGAGGCATGCTCGCTTGGCACGGCGTCTTGGCATACCGAGGTTGATGAAGCGCATTAAGAATCTTGGAAAATTCACAACTGAGAGCGGAGTCTGCAGTTGTCAGAAGTTGTACAAGACAGAGACGACAGGCAGAAACAACCCGGCTTCTGCTACCCCAGATTACCCCATACCCCCCACGTTGAGCTAATGCATGTTGACTCAGGAACCGCTGCCTCAGTGTTTTGGGTCGGTTTCCCGGATGTAGATCCCACCCATCCTCAGCTTAGCACGGCCGGGCAGCTGGACTGGGACTTCTGCCGTGCACTTGCCCTCAGACGGCAATTGATGTTGGTGGAAATCCGTACGATCATTATTGATTTGTGCACTTTGACCTGGTTGGGGTGATGCTATAGGTAAGTCGCTTCATTTTAAAATATAACCTTTTCATACTTCACTATGTCCTCTGAACAGGATATGCATTCCATTTGCTCATACGACTAATCAGTATAATCAGTCTGCAGCCAAATAGAGCCGCGTTGACTAGCCAGGCTTTATCCAATTTATTAACATAGCCTATAACCACTATTGCCCTTATATAGATATCTTCAAGTTTGCCTTACTTAGCCTTCTAAAGGGCAAGGCCAATAGAGGGATTAAGGTTATAGACCCTTACATAATAGGGCTTATAGTATAGCTACAGGCTATTCCATATAGGAGACATCTCAATAGCCTAGCTGTAATCGAAGTCAGCAACAGGGATC
>JABCJY010001229.1:0-24880 GCA_013184415.1 Fusarium concolor
CCTATATAATTATATTCTTTTAAGGCTTTATATAAAAATATCTAATACAAACTTAGAGAGATTGATATAATCTTTAATATTTTATCTCAGACGGACTGGTGCAGGGCAGCCGAGATAGATTGGATAAAATCAATAGGTTAAGAAAGATAAACACTACAAGAGCTGGGAGGGGTTTATTTATTTCAGCAGCAACCCCACAATAAGTATCTAAGGTAACATATATGGATTCTTATAGGCTTCTATAAATTATAAATGTATCTGCAAGAGACACCGGGTTGCGAAGGAACAATCTCAAGTTTTGAAGTTATCGCTGTGTATTAATACTAATATATAAGTAGTTAAAGTTCACCCTCCTGGTTGGCAATTGTCGCAGCACCTCCGCCTTCAGCCTCAGCAACAATCTTTGTTCGCAGAACCTTTCCACTCGGGTCGGTGTAAACATTGCAGTAGGCGCTGAGTCCATGGTAAGGCGCATATGTGTACTGCAGCTCAAACTCCAGTCCGTTGTCTCCGGTGATTGTCTTGTTGTGACCGGTGAACTTCATGTCTTTGGTATAGTAGCCAACTTGCTTTCGGCGTCTCTCAACGCCTTGGTTGTTGAGGTAGATGTCGTAGAGGAACCCATCCTGTGTTAGGACGCGGTTTCTGTTTGCTGAGCCTGAAAAGTCGTTGACGGAGTAGAGAATGTTGTTTTCGAGGCGGACAGTAAGATCTCTCTTTTCCAAGTCCTCGTTATCTCCGTTTGATCCGCCGCCACCACTACCACCACTTCCTCCACCGATGACATCTCCAATATCATCCGTGATGTTTCTCACAGTGTTACCAAGAGTGGCGATAATAGGGTTCAAGTCAATGCTTTCAAGAACATCGTCAACCATGCGCAAGATGTTTCCCAACCGGGCTTCAAGCTCGACCTTGGCCGTGACATTATAAATGCCGAGTTTCACACGATCGATACCGAGATCGACACCTGCGTTGAAGTTGAGCAAGCTGAGAACCTTAGCATCCAGGTTGATCTTGGCAGTGATGTTCTGGACTTCAATGGAGATCTCGCCCACCGACACATTGGCGTTGAGGTAGACGTCGGGTTCTTCATTGAGGGGTGCAACACCGCTGCTGGTATTTTCAGTCTCGTAGATGGCAGACTCATCGTCGCCTCGACGGTTCAGCCTGTAGCCGTAGTAGCCATCGCCTTTGGCTTTTGCAGCGGCAAAGCCAGCGAAAGAGGCCAGAGCTAAGGCACTGATTACTGAATGGTGTCTCATTTTGTGTTTGTGAAAGCTGTTGGAGAATGAAAAGAGCGTGGGAACGATACAGAACGGCAGATGAGATGTCCTCAAGAAGGGCACACCGCATAGAATAGAGAAAAGGAACTCACCCCTCCTTCACGGAGCACAGTAACTATGTTTGTCGGTGCAAGTATCCCTGCTAATTACTGCCATACGATATTGGCCAATTTAGTACGGATGAAAGGCAAGATCGGGCGGTAAGCGAACTTGAAACGGTTGCAAGGCCGGCTAGAAAGCTCCGGCCCTGATTTCCAGCCTCCGAAGTTTCATGCTAACCCCAGTCTAATGCAGGGGAAATCACCGCTTGGCCCTGATAGTGGAGTATTCCCGGCGCATCAAGACCTGTAGGTTGCTGTATTTCCGACAAGCCCCTGCCACAAAGTCAATGCATTGGATGTAATCTCGATCGTTTACCCCGTAAAAACCTCAGCAATTTCTTTCCAGTCACGAAAATCCTGTTTTTCTATGCTTGTATCTCAATTGATGGATAGTACCCGCGATATAGTCAGCCAAATAAGCTCATAAGGCCGACCGTTAGCTGGAAAGGAGATTGCACCGGTTACAAGGGCTGTGGGCCATCTCCCCACATTATGCCCTGCGCAGATTATGATCAAAGACCTGGCGGTGGACGAGGAGCAAAAAAATCGCCTTGATACACTACCAACGTTCGACCGCATCTCATTGTCCTTGTCTCATTGCATCTTGACATCGCCATCTTCCAAACGTTGAACCTACCTAATTGTCAAAATGCGTCTTTCTCTTTTGCAGCCTTTGATGTTGGCTCAGCTGTTCAGTCTGGGCCTCGCACAAGCACAAACGCCAGATTCAACAGACCCGGCAACTACAGCCGAAAGCATCTCCATCGGACCAACATCGTCGCCAGCTGGGAGTGAAACCGGCGGCGATAGCACAACTCAGCCCACGACAGCACCGGGAGGAGGCAAAGGCTCAAGCAACTCTTCCCAAGGCCCTCCTGATGTTCATCTCAAAGTCCCTGAGCTTTCTGTTGGCCGCATTGAGCTAGACGTCGACAATCTCCACGCAGACATCAACCTCAACGCTGACATTGCAAAACTGGTTCAGCTCAATGCCGGTATTCAGGTCGGAATTGAGAAAGTCAACATCACCATTGCTGACGTCGAGGCTGAGCTTGAGCTCGTCGTCCGTCTGGGCCACTTGGTTGAGATTGTCAACCGTACTTTGGCCTCTCTCGATTTGAACCCTGCCCTTGTCAACCTCCTCGACTCAGTCGGCGACATTGTCGAGGGCGTTATCGGCGCTGTCGATGGTCTTCTTGGATCCATCACTCAAGGCGACACCAAGCTTAATTTCCTTATCGACAACCTTGGCAACATTGTCCAAGAAGTCACCAAGACTGGTAGCGATGTTGTCAGTTCCATCATCGGCAATTATAAGCAGAACATGACTTTCACTGGTGATGAGAAGACTTTGGCCAATGGACTTACGCAAAGGACATACGCGTACAAGGAACTGAGTGCTCTTGTTAATATTGTTTTCAACAAAGCTGGCCAGATTGTGCAGGCTATGGTTGTAAAGGGCAGCGGCAATGGTTCTGGCGACGATGACGATGACGATGAGCCAAGTGGAAGTGGTACTGCATCACAAACAGCAACAGCTACATCTGCGGCTGGCCAAAACACAGCGTCTGCGACTTGAAAGCAAGTTTAAGGATTATATAGTTAATTGAATAAATTCCAGAGGAAGTAATTGAGCATTACCTTGTGCAAGATATCTAGCAGATTACTTCCACGCCTTAATAAGTGTCTTGAATTTTAGTATGCTTTTAGTGGTATGCTGCCCATATCTCTATACCGATAAATATCCTGTAGTCCCGTTTGTCCAACGGACATGTCGGCGCAGCCGCCGTGGCGCCGCCTCTCCAGATGGACGGCGTCAACTCAAAGCGAACCTAAAATATAGAAACGTCAGACACGCCCACGGCGTACGTGGAAGAGCTCAGGGGACTTGCCTTGACACTGCGAATAGCGCTCGATATCGAATCAAATGTCACTGGCCCCGGCAAATACATCGTATTTACCGACAATCAAGCAGCTCTGCAAGCGATGCAGAGTCCGAAATTCCCATCAGGACAGTGCATCTTAATCGAGGTCATTCGAACCCTCGATAAGCTCCGAAACGCGTAACTCTGCCTATGCTGACTTGCCTACGCAGCACCCTGCATACGATTATCTGTCTGAGCAGCTCCTTCCAAGCTACCCTACACCGATTTACCAGCGGCGGCCTTCTGTGAGCAGATCTTCCTGCGTAATGTCATCGTTGGCAAATTTTGCATGGTAAGATCTTATCGTGCATAAATTTACCTACGCACATTTCATCCTAGGCACCACTTGGTGGCTTCTAACCAAAAAGGTAGAGGAGCCTTAGTGAAGCCTTATCGATCAATTGAGTGATAAGACTTGCTACCTTAGACCTGCACTGAGCTTGGGCAAGAAAAATATAACGCATATCCTGTCTTTAGCTATTGACTTTATGAGTTGGCAGACTGCTAGAAACGATGTTCCAATGGCTGACAAGATTCTCTCGATGTTGTGTGCTAACAAAGAAATGGTCTTTACAAGTAAAGCTATCACGACCTTACTGATGACTCTAAAACATACGGAATTAAAAATAATACTAAAGGTAAAGGGTCTAGCAACAGGGGGCAACAAAAGGCAGCTTGTCAAGCGATTAATAGAGTTCAATTCTCGATCTATCATCCAAGAATGCATAGTAGTTAGGGAATCTTGCTCTAGTCTACTTATTAATTTAAAATGCCGTAACACTCGCTTTCCATCACTCGCGGTAACTTCAAAAATGTGATATATTAAGATATGCGGCTGCTGCCGGCATGGATGGTAGTCAGAAGCTCGGACGATTCGATTGTATTAGGCACACTACGCGCATAAAGTCTCATCTTACCCCTCTTTGTCAAGGCGGTAGGGACTACCAATTTGCAGAGATAAGTAAACAACACATAGCAATACACAGCCGAGCGCCGTGGAGAATATAATTACAGCTTGCCAAGCCCGGTTGTAAGCAGAGGATGCATGCGGCGCAGCTGTATCTGCTTAGAATAGTAAGCAGTTCGATAGCTGGGCTATTATCTTCTGGCAGTGCAGCGCAGCTGATTTCAGGTCTGTTAGCTCTATTGATCTATAGTAGTCTTTAGTATCCTTTAGCTAATGCTCTTATTAAAAGTGCCACTTGATGCAGGCGCCGAGACGAATAGCTACCTCACAAAGCTAACTGTTGCATAAATACTGGCGTTAGCAGACCATCAAGCGCCCCATCTGTCACAGAAACTGGAGCGGCGGCAGTTTCACTACATACCCCCTTTCAAGTGAAAGAGGAAAATAGGGGTAATGGCCCAATCAAGACGTGTAAAAGCTCTTTTTCACTTAAGTTCAGAGTTAGAATAATAATGTAGGCTTGCCACAATATGAAAATTCATTTTATCTGGCAATCGCCACTAGACGGGGGAATTCTATGTTCTCTGTAACGGCATATCTATTCGATGGAACATTTGTTTGATGGACATGTTCACTGCTCGTATAATCAGCCAGCTATAGAAAACCTTAACTCAGTGTCGAAAGTAGGGGTATTAAGCCACAAACTGCCGATGAATTGGCATTCTGCTTAAGTATCCAATGATGTCTTCAGAAAGCAAAGCCTGATTTAAAATGGCTTTGCAGTACGCGCTGTCGATATATTGATGCCCAATGAACTGGGCATTCTCTTTCAAACCCCCAGTTCGTATCACACCGCCTTCTCATCCCGCTTGTCCTACCCATTTCACACCTTTGACTTCTTAGTATGTCGTATTATCGTCGCAATTCGTCCACCTCGTTCGAGCCTTTCCCCTCATTGCGTAAAATGGGCTGGCTGTTCTAGGTTGATCCTCCGCAGATTAACGGAAGTAAGGCTAACTCTGTAAGTTTTGCAGGCCAGTAGAGTCTATGGCTATCTGCCTGGCCATCCTCTTAGGGTATAACTACTAGACCTATTGCCTATTATATAATTTCTCTCGACGCCACTGTTACGGTATTGCCATGGCACTGCCACTGCAGTCTATGCGCCAAGGCAGACTACAGTTGAATTCATATATTTAACCCTCAATCCGTCCCTTGATAACTTCTGTTATTTCGGACCATCAGCTACCATCTTTCTAAGTTCCTATAACTCACTCCACTCCAAATCTTTAACACTGTTCTTCGGTCGTGCTGAGTGTATTGTGTCGAACCATAGAGACGATTTGTTATAGGATTAATCCTCTCTGACTGACGAGACCTGAGACCAGTTTGAACGGTTCCGTAGACATGACGGAATCCGCTCCTGCGAATATGGAGGATACGTCGATGCCAATTCAGAGCGATGAAAGGATTAGGAAATTAATACTCCTTTTCGAGAAAATGGATGACTATTTCATTGGGACAGCTCGAGAAGCTCTTCAGTATCAAGTCACTGGCCCTGACCGTAGCCTCTTTCCAATCTCAGAGATGGATTTGAGACTTATTGAAGCGGCAAGACAGTCGTATCAGACGTCCCAATTTGATACCGAAAGTATGAAGAATTATTTTTCAGCTCTGCCTGACTTTGAGGCGCTCTGGACTAAAGTTAGTCGCACGATTCTTCGCTTCTTTCAGGGTACAGTTCGGGATCGGCAGGGAGAATGGAGGATCTGGTTCAGCCGAGTTCAAACAGCAGGAGAGCAGACTTGGCAGCAAGCATACCAAGCCACTTATGTCCTTAGCAATCCAGGGCCGAGCGCTGCAATTATAAATGCAATCATCGACAAACTGCGGCTTGTGGATATGCTCCTAGATGAAATCCACTCTGGACTCTATGGGGATGAAGATAAGAAAAGAGAACACTTCTCGTCAGAGTTGGAAGACGCGCTGTAAGAACACCTTCTACCTATACGTTATATGTGACTTGACTAACGCAAGTGTAGATTGGCGACTATAGATATTAATAGACGTGGCGGTGATCTCACGGCAGAAAATATCGCTCGATTCAAAGCAGCAATTCGCGTGAGAAGGGCAGCTCGCTCTAGTTACTCAACCTCGATTGACACGGGCATGAGGAATTCAGAGGAGACTTCCTTTCATCGCGTACCTTCTACTGTAAATCCTGCAACATCGGATCCACAGCACCATACCGACAACAGGACAGGCGGCAGGGACACTGGAAGGCAATTTGCACGCCCTGACTCAAGTACTGCTCAATATAATAAGGTATGTTGGCTCTTTCACATCTTATTCATGGCTCATCAAATGTTCACATATGCTCCAGTACGATCCGACAACATTGGCACTGGTTGTCATTATTACCATTGCTGCTGCAGGCCTCACTGCTAAGGGTTGGAATCTCTCACCTCATAAGTCAGGAAAGCCTGATGACCCAGACTTCTGGTTCTTGCTTCAGTCTAGCCTTATGCAATTGGCTAGTATGGTCCCTATAATCTTTTCTTTATTAAGTACAGACTCGACCTCTTTGCAACCCCGGCTATGGAGCTGGATCTTTTTGTGTAGTGGGGTCATTTTTGCTTTTCTGGCTTCCTTGCTGTACTTGTATGCTCCTACTGAGCTTAGTGCTGTATTTTCATTTTGCGGAAGTGTAGCTCAAGTTCTTATTATTCTGGAAGCAATGTTTCTTACTGGGCAGAATTCTATAGGTAGTAGATTGGGTACTAATATAGATAAGGATAAGTAGAATTAAAGTAATAGTTAAAACTAACTTGGAAATAATAATATTCTCTTTATAGAAAAAGACTAAATTAGTAATAGTGTATTATTAATATGACAGGAAGAAAAGGCTTGCAGGGATAACCAAGTATGAGCCTCAATGCTTGAGCTTGGCTCTGGGAGCTCTAGACGAAGAGTATCAAAAGAGAGATTTTAAATGTCCAAGTGCCACTGAATCTAGAAGGCTCAGCATTGTTAGACTGGTCTGTGATGTAAACAACCTAAACAGTACGCTATTTGCGCCAACCGTACAGCACGCGGTTGTTATGGGATTTCCTGGGAACAGCTGGCTCATAGCAGGAACTGTGAGAAGGTGGGATTACGCCGATTGGTCCGCTTAGTCAACCATCAGCCAAGCTACCTTATTATATAAGGCGACCGGCACCTCCTCTTGTTAGCATAGGAATCAAGGCTCTTTAAACCCTCTCTCATGCGCCCCTCTGCTGTGCGTGCCACAGGAACAACAAATATCATGCTATCAGGTTAGGCAGATAACATGACAAACAAGAAGTAGAAGGGAAAGCTGGTTGGTCTAGATATTTTTGGACAACTAAAAGCCTGATATAATGCTTGAAGCTGTATTGATCGATTTAGGGATTAACGGCGCGTTTGGGGTCAAGGATAGAGCTTCTTCTCGAGATAGCTTGGAAGCATTAAGGATTGATGCCCTTCCCTACAACAAACTCCTGCAATAGCTACTTGGAAAATACGAATTGGTCTCTCTCTCTCACAAGAGCAAGAATTCAGCTCGATATTTTTCTACATGCATTTTAATAACACCAAATCCCCAGAGAACCTTAGACTCCCTAACTTCGGAAATTTGGAGACAAGTTCTAGGAATGCAAGCGGAAAGATTCTGAGCTTATTCAAGGCCATCCACCGTTTATTTCAATCACCTGCCCTGTAATTGATGAGGACCCATCCCCCAAAAGGTAAACAGCAGCATCTGCAACCTCTTCAGGTTCTAAAAGAGTTTTGAAGGCGCCCTTGTATGCTCCTCCTATCGAGTCATCCACTGTCACTGCTCCTATCATGGGTGTATTAACAGTTCCGGGTGCTATTGTATTAACACGAAATCCTTGTGGTCCCCATTCTTGAGCCCATGTTCGCGAAAGTCCAAGTACAGCATGTTTGGTGGCAACGTATCCGGAAAGTCCAGGCAGGCCTCGAACCGAGGCCATTGAACCAAAGTTGACGATACTGACAGGGGGGTGATTCTGGGTTTCCGATCCGCGCTCTCGCAATGCATTGACTAATCGATAAAACTCGGTGTTTGTGTTCCATGTTCCAGTGACATTTACATCCCAAAGAAGACGAAAGGTCTTATCGGAGTCAGCAGAGCCATCGGTAGGACGAAATATAGCGGCGCAATGAACTAATCCGTTCACTTCAGAGTTTTCCTGAGCAATCTTGTCGAAAATAGCTTTGACATTGTCTCGTGCTGCAAGGTCCACCTTTGAATGGGACACTTGCTGCCCAGGGGTATTTTCATGTACATGGATTTCGGACAAGTCAAGAATATGGACTTTGGCTGATGCTGCCAATAGCTTTTTGGCAACCGCCTTTCCAATTCCAGACGCGCCGCCTGTAACAATGAAAACTTTTCCCTTAAGGCTCATAGTGGTATTTGTAAGAAGCAGTGGTGTGGTGGAGGATGAATGTCGTAAATAAAGATATATGAGATATAATTATGTCAGGATTTTTAGAGATGTTATTGTAGAGTCCTAATTTTCCCTTTTTATACTCTGTGCTACTTTGTAAGTTAAATAGGCTGTCTAGTTAAATACAGTGTTATTAGTAAGATGTACTTTGTGGCACTTGTGTATTTGAGTATGCCGCGGGTCGCGTGGATCGCGCGGAGAAGAGTAGCGATTTCTCCGCCATATACTCAGATGAGCTCGAGGGCCGATTGGCTTGGACATGTTTGACCGCTGAAATAACTCCACAGACCCGTTCCATCTAGTTAGTCGACAAGATACTTTAGCGCTAATCGCACTAGTAACGTTAACTTGCATGTTCCCTAGGAACAGCCTGTTATATTAAACTTGTTGACGGCTGCGGTATTGTTGAAAATATGTCTAGACGCCCGACCTTATTGTTAATAGACCGTAATCCAAGACTTGATTATTTAACAAGGATTTGATATGAGACGCTGGACCATAAGCCTCTTGAGATAGTCGTGCGCTCATAATAGCAATATTTTGATAAGGGATCCTCTATCCACCTAGCATATAGTTATTTACCCTTGAAAATGTAGGTTTGAGTAATTGCTGCGTCGATTTTGCTAGCAGTTCCACTCAGCTCACTGGAATATTGAGAGTCTGGGAATATGCTGATATGGGGGCGAAGAAAATGATATGTGCATAATATGTTATAGTAGATCACCAAGGGTTTATCAGTGTTAACATTAAATCCCATATAGCTTCTATTTTTATCCAAGGTTTAGTACTACTTATAACTTTTTCAATAGATATTTAGACCAATCCTTCAGACCCTCAATGGTTAATGCTCTCCAGTACTGTAGCCCTCCAACCCAGAACAGTGGTTCATTATTCTTACCAGGAATATTAGACCCATTCCACCAGGACGGCGTGTCTTTCATAAGCGACCGGCGGTATATGTCCAGGTTCTTCTAGTTGTAGACCCTAGCTGCCTCAGACGAAACTTCAATGCTCGAAATATGTTCTGCTTGAAACTTCTGGAACATGTCGACTAGCCACTCCACCTGCAGCTCCAAGAACGGTGGGCCGTTAGCCAGTCCTGAGGGTGCCTGAGGCCTGTATAGTAGAAAAGCATTGGGCAAGTCTGGAACCATCATGCCGAGGTATGTCTGGATTCCATTCTCCCACAGGCTTTGCAGTGTTTTGCCATGTTTGTCCGAAATGTCCATCTCGTACAGGTTTCCCGTCACTGAATCGTAGCCTGTTGCGAAGATAACCAAGGTCATGAGTCTCTTCAGTACATTTGCCAGTAATAATGCCACTGGGGATAAACCTCTTGACTGAGTCCTTCTTCAGGTCAACCAGCTTCACATTTGGCCTATCAATCGTTTCATAGTAGTCCATCTCCAAGTTTGGTCGCTTCGTGCCAATCCACTGAAATTGTTCCAGTGGGGCCATGATATCTCGTTTCTGAGGATCAGTGATGTGAGACCTGACCTTTTCTGCCCGGAATTGATACAGCTCAGCATTTGCAGCCTTGTCTATGGCGTGTTCCGGGCAGTTCATGCTCAGGATGGCATATGTGCCCCTTGCCCAAAGTTCCTCATAGCGCTGTCTTCATTCCTCTGGGGTAGCTTCATAGAACGATTCCGGGTAACTACCGTAAGCATAGCCTGCCTCATGATGGTACTTTGCATGCCGGAATAGTGCCTCGTAGGAGTTCTTTTGTTCCTCAGATTCGGCTCGACATAAAGATCTCTGTTTCATGGGAAGAGCAGTTGCTGGGTGTCGAAGCTAGATTTGACGACTCTTGTGTTGAAGATAGCATCCTTGCGGAGGTCCAAAGCCTCCGTCATGCTGAAGAAGTATTGGCGGATCTCCTCGTGCCCGGGAAAGCGCTTTTGGAAATTGAAAGACTGCCATGCCTTGGGCAAGCTGAATTGATAAAGAGGAGTTTCCGAATCGACGCGAGCTCCTGGATATCTGTTGAAGTGCCAGACGCCACCAAAGTCGCTACCGGCTTCGACGAGTTTTACGTTGCACCCTAGATTTTGGAGCTGATGCAAAGCAAAGCATCCACCGAAGCCACCACCAACTACAATAATGTCGGCGCAGATCTCGTTATTGGAAGAGGTAGAGTTCGGAACTGTCATGATGGATATATAGGAGTGTAATCAGATGATGCGGTTTGACGATAGAATCAAATACTACACTGGTCGGCAAGGGGTTGCTTTTAAATGAATTCTTTAGGACTATCTACTGTCTCTCAATAAATGAGGCATATCGCTCAACATTCATCGCCCCTACAGCTTTCGAAAGGCTTCTCTGTTTATCCTTGATCGATTCTCGAAAAGCCCTGTAATAGAATGTTCTTTTTCCACGGATCGCACGGTCAAACCACAGCAAAAAGCTTGGATCCGATTGGATCAAGAGATGCCGAGTGCAACTGCCGCCATTACCTCGAGCCTTGCATCGCTAACATGGAGTCTCGGAACACGCGGCTTCCAGACACTATGGTTTATGAGCTATTCACAGAGATACTAGTCAAAAAAGAGCAAAAAACAAACTTTCAGAGGAAAATATAAGAGGCTCACCGTACCAAGAGGCTTGTCAGTCGTCAAAACTGAGAATACTGTTAGTCTTACATCGTACCTAAGCAATCCCAACCTTTTTTCTACATTATGACGAGCCCACAAGTTGACCAGGAATTCCTACGTGCTCTTGGGCCCTCTTTACTAGGCCAAAAAGGAGTTCCTAAGCCCAAGATTCACGATGTCGAGGGCCGAAGAGCTTGCTATAGCAGCATCATAGCACCCCCGCCCAACATACCCAAGAATGTGGTCTTTGAAATTGTTCACATTCAAACGGAAGACGGTTACCAACTTCCCATCTACCACTTCAAAAGAGATGGAGTGGTTACACAGGAAGTGTCTACAGCAGCCGTAATCCATGCACACGGAGGTGGATTGATTGCTCTCAGCCCAGAGATGAGTGTTCAACGGCTTTCGGAAATTGTATCCGACACCGGAGTCCAGGCTTTCTCGGTGGATTATCGACTGGCTCCAGAGCATCCTTATCCAACAGCTTTGAACGACATGTGGGCCTGTCTCCAATGGCTTCACAAAAATGCCAAAACCCTTCATATTAATCCGAAGCGGATTGCTGTTATGGGCGAAAGCGCAGGAGGAGGCCTGGCTGCGAGTCTAGCTATCAAGGCCAGGGAAGAGAATCTGTCACCTGGTATCGCTCGGCAGATTCTCTCATCTCCCATGCTTGATGATAGGACCACTTGTGATGCGCTAGGAGATTTCAAGCTCTGGGATAGAGAAGATAATCTCACTGCATGGACGGCTTACCTCGGCAAAGCTCCAGGTGGCAGCGATACACCCGTCTTGGCCGCTGCTGGGCGTCTTGAAGATGCTACTGGGTTACCGCCGCTTTATCTTGACGCCAGCCAGTTCGATCTTTTTGTTAGAGAGAACCTGCATTATGTCTGTAAGTTTGTTGAGGCAGGTGTTGAGACTGAGAGCCACTTATACCCTGGTCTTCCACATGGATTCGACGCATTGTTACCGACGCATAGCGTGAGCAAGCAGTTGGAGGAAAATCGAAAACGCATACTGAGGAGCCTGTGACCCAATTTTATAGTAGTATTGGGGATAGTAGGGAAGTTTATCTGCTGTAGGGTGAGGACGTCTCCACAGTCCTCGGCACTCTCGGCTCTCGCGAACCACGCGTTCCGTGGAGGCCACGCACGCTTTGTAGAAATAATAAAGTTCCCTTCATAAAGTTCATAACATATTTCTCTCATTTGCTAATGTGCAGCGTTTGAAGGTTAAACAAGATGGGCCCACCTACCAGCGTCATTCCGAAAGCTGTCAGTTTATGAAATCCATCAATTTTGTATACCTAAGACTAATCCGACCAGTGCCGAAACTGTCGTATTCGCAAAGTATGCACATCTTGCGTGGCAAAGTTTCCGCCAATGATACTGACGAAAATAGGTACGCTGCGATAGAGAAACTCCATGCTCTAATTGCATTATCTCGAAAATACCTTGCCAGGGGAACTTCAAGAATGCTCCAAGGCGGTCAGCCATTGGTGAGTCTCAGACAACGTAAGCAACACGACCCCCTCAGACATTCATCTCGTATTCAATAGCCACAGCACTTTTTCGGACGGAAAAAACCTTGATGAGCTTCGTGAGAGAGTAAAAGCTCTTGAGCAACAGGTTAAGACCTTCTCAAACAATCAAGTCCACAGTCCAAGTGTTTCCTCAGCCATTCCCTTACAAGAACAACGGAAGTTAGAACTAGCTTCGCTCGAGGGGGAATCGTCATTTAGGAAGCAAGCGCTACTAGCAGTCAACATTACCGAATGCGTGTCACTGGCTGGCGGTAGATCGCCACAAGTTATTGACAAGCTATCTAACTTACGGAAACTATTGGAGGACAGAGTTCTACCAGAGCCTCCCAGAGCCAAAGATCCGAAAACCTATGAGGTTGCTTCACTCCAAGCTGAGATACCTCCAGTAGAGTTTGTTGTTCGTTTGATACGGACACTCAAAGGTAGTTATTGTGCCATCAAAACCCGAGCAAAACTCTGTTACTAAATACAGTTCAACAGGCCCGGACTGTCTTCTGACTCTGTATTTTCCAATTAATGGTTTCGAGCAGCTTGAAGAACTGTGTCGAGATATATATTTCCCATTCAACAGGCTTCGAATGGAGATATCTCTCTCCTGAGCGCTATGCTCTTTGTTCTTTTATCATTTTACAAAAGTCTCCCAGAGCAAGGGTTTTCAGCACAAGAAATCGAGAAGTATCAGTCAGTCTCCAAAGACATCTTCATGGCCGGCGCAGTCAGTTATGAAGTCCATATGGCGCCAACCTTCAACCATTGCTTATTGCTCTCCATGGCGGTGAGTACTCCGAACAAGTAGGCTTCTGTCGCAATCTACAAGTTATCAGAGCTTCCTTTGTTAAAATGCGAAATTTCCCAGCACCGATGGCTAACATTGAACGTCAGGCACTCAACGCACAAACTCAAGGCGATCTTGCACTTCAGTGGAAACTGTCTTCAGCTGCTGCAAGACACTGCCTTGCCCTCGGCTATCACCGCGAGTATGTAGTCGCTGGATTACCGCCAGCTAAGGCAGATCGAGTCCGCCGTCTATTTTGGCATATCTATTTCTCTGGCAAAAGCTTGGTTCTCAGCCTCGGACGAGCCTCTACAATTCAAGATGTAGATGTCGACGTTGAGCCATATCCGGTATCTGATGATCCTGGCCGCCGACCTTGGGATCAAGCTCTCTTTGTGTTTATTAAACTTGCGAAGATCCAGACTCAGATCTATGAGTCCCTCTATTCACCAGCATCACATAGACGAAGCGGCCAGGAGAGACGAGTTATTGTTGATACGTTGGCGGCGAGACTTGGTGACTGGCATGGGCATTGGCTGCAGGCTCACAGCAACAGCTCACAAGCATATCAGAAACAAGTGTTCAACCACACCTTTGGTCCAGCTGAGGTTATATACTACTCGACACTTACTCTAGTTTACAGAGCGGTTGATTTGTCGGGACTACCAAATACAATACTTGAGCCCTGTTATGCTGCTGCAAAGAAGGGTTTGCAGGCTTATGCTGAGATATATGCTCAGTACAAACTCTTGGATTCCGAGACAATGGCTCATTTCGCAGTGTGGTAAGTCTTCATAACTTGAGCCCAGAAAAACAAAACAGGCATCAGAGCTAGTGACACCTTGCCATAGGGTACATGTCTATTCCTCATTAACTCCGTTTGTCGTTACATTCCTCCATTCCATCACAAGCTCCGACAATAACGACCTGCATTTACTTAAGTCTTCTCTGGACATCTTGGAACAGATGAGTACTCTAGTAGATTCATGCAATCGGCCATACGTCTTTTGCAAGTATCTGTATTCCCTCGCAGAAGCCCATGCCCTAGCACGGTCCAAAACAGCCGCAAACAATCTTGCCAGTCCACTTGTTGAAGGTCGTTTCGATAAAGACGATCTGTTAGAGTTAGATATGCAAAACTTCTGGTTATCCTTTATGGTAAATAATTAGTAAATACCTTTCGAGGTGGATTGAGTTATTATGGAAACCTTGTTAGAATACTACATTTCATATTTTGATAATTTAACAGATAACAGCTAGTATTAGCTCTCAGTCTGTGGAACCTTATCTCGCTTTCCTCTGCTTGGCATATTCTGTTACAGTCGACTTTACAACACCTGTCGTGGAACTCCACCTCAACTAGGGGAGGGAAACGTCCTCCCTTGTTGAAGAAGCTATATATCTACGTATCGGAGTTTCAGGCGCTTTTTGAGCTAGCAGAGTCAAAGCTTTGTATCAAGCGACTCAGCGCAGTCCATGGTCGTTCCGGTCAAGCCATGTGTCGATATTACTACGACGCTCTCGGTCAGATCATTCGTCAAGAGGAAGCCGGCAAATCGGACACTGAACTGTACTATCATGACGGGGCTCTCATTGCCACCAGTCAAGGCGACTCCAAGACAAGCTACGTGACGGACGGGCACGTATATTGGGGGGAGCTTGTCCACAAGGACGGTCAGAAGTCCCAGATTCAACTCTGGGCTCCCGATTCAAACCAGTCAGTGCTGGCTACTGTTGAAGGCAGAGGTGGTGACGGTGATGGTGATGACGGTGATGGTGATAGTGGGCTGGTCCAGCATCACGGATACACGCCCTATGGACTCAGCTCAGGATCCTTAACCTCCATCGGATTCAACGGCCAGTGGCGCGACCCCATCACGGGATGGTATCATCTAGGCAACGGCTACCGTGTGTACAGCCCAACCCTGATGCGTTTCCATGCTCCCGATTCCTGGAGTCCATTCGTCTCCCACGAAATCAACCCTTACACGTACTGTCGCGGCGATCCCATCAACAACAGCGACCCGAGCGGCCACATGACTGTGACGGACCGAGACTGGACCGTTATGGGTGTAGGACTTGGTGTCAGCATCTTGGCCGGAATCCTGACGGCGGGTGCCAGTTTTGCCGTGGAGCTAGGCGTGTCCATTGCCGTGGGTGCCGCCTCCGACGCTATCACAGGAGCTGTCTATGATAGGGTCACAGGCTCGCCGCCGATGGAGGCCTCGATGATATCTGCTGGAGCCAACGCCTCTTCCACAAACCGGAGTAGCTTCGCCAGTGAATTGGTCCTGGGAGCTATTGGGGTACTGATAGGTACGGCGCTTGGCATGGGTATGGCCAGATTCGCGCGGCGTTTCTCGTCCGTTACAAGAAATTCAAATTTTGACATCCGAAGGACATACAGTTGTGAATAGTCTATCTGTGAGGGATATAGGGTACTCCCAAGATTCTATAAAATGGCTCATGAAAAATAAAGGTGACGGTAAAATCAGCGTCGCCGCCAACATCATGAGCATGGGAGGCTGCAGTCGCTAGACAATCCGCGAGACGATTGCAGGATTCGGCCCCCTTCAGGTCGTCAGAGCAGATATAACGGAAAACGGAAACACCGTCATTAAGTATCTGGCCGTTGACAACCGGCGACTCGCAGTATTCAAGCAAGCATTGAAAGGGTTTGAGCAAGACCAGATACAGGTCACAGTATTGGCCAGCAAGGATGAGTGGGATAGCCATGTCAGGAAGCTTACTACTAAGAACTTTGCCCAGGAAGTTATGGTCAAAGGGCCGGAGACGTTTCATGATGTTGAATCTTATTATACTTCTTCTATTTTTTCTATTCTACATCTTCTCATATAGCTGGGCCCCAAGAGCTGCCGATTTTGTATGTAAAAAGCTGGCTTTACAGTACTAGAGAATTGACATCTTATGCTATAGCTAACTAGCTAGATTAAGCTTTAAGAAATATGAACTAATATTTTACTTTATCACGAGACATGGTGCAGGTAAGAGACGCAACGCTGAATATTGTAATATGGCTTATATCCTAATGTCTATTAAGAACCACTTTTAACGCGTATCGAGATAACTGTCCAGACGTGACTAGGATCAACTCTGAATATTTCCCCTATTCCAACCTGCAGGATAATAGCCACCTCCTTACCAGCTGCATGTTTTGCAAAAGTCCCTTTCTATAAACTTAGTATTTCATCATAATATTCAAAACCGAAGGGGCACAGTGTAATAACTTCTATTTGTTAAAAGTATGACGTTCAATGCCAAACTACGAGGGATGTGACCAACCCAACTCGGAGCAAAGGCTCTTTCCAAGGCCTAACAGGGATTATGCCATACAAGGACTGTGTCGTTTCCTGTTTTCCAGATCCAGGGCCCTGCTTTTATTCCGACCGCTTTGGCTATTGATGCAATATATGAGTGTTTTGCGGATCTATGTGTCTCCGATCTGCGGAGAAAATTTGGCAATGCTGAATGATACGCCGAGGGGCCTCGGCCTCGTCTGATTTACTCAATAGTTACTCTGACACCTTTGCTTCCCTTCTCTGTCATCGGAACAAACATATCGTGGTCATAGGCAATGTCTCGCTCTGTTGTCTCGAATAGGCGCATATGTGGCATTACTCTCAAAGCCAAGGCCGTAAGAGAAAGATGCAACTCGCATAATGCGAGACTATCAGCACATTAGTAAAAGGAACTTCCACACTCAACAGAAAACAGTGTTTTTACTTTTTACCAAGGCACCCACGACTGCCTTTAGAAAATGCAAGAAAAGACCTTTCAAGATCTTTCCTAATTTTGTTCTCCTCGTCTAACCATCGTTCAGGGATAAAGGAATATGAGTCTGGGAAAATCGATTCGTCGTGATGTGAAATGGCTGCCGACATGCCAATTGCATAGCCTCGAGGGATCACCATATTGATAGGTTTCTTGTTGAACTCTCCTCTGTACACAAGGTCTTCTGTCGTTGGTACACGGGCTGAGCGACTGGAAACGCCATATCCCATACGCAGACCCTCATTGATGACTGCTCCGAGATATGGTAGGTGCTCCAGCGCTGTCCAAGAAGGAAGATGACAGGGGTGGTCAACAGCTTGGGCCAATTCGTCTCGTAACTTCTTTAGAGTCTCAGGCTGCGATAAGAGAAAATAAGTTATCACAGCCAATGTCCAGCTCGTAGTTTCTGTTCCGGCGTTGACGACAGCAACGGCCTCCTCAGCGAGACGACTTGTGTTCTTTTCCTTTTCGTCGAATTCGGACTGTAGCAGGTCCGCGAAAACAGTTGGTCGGTCATAGTGAATACCAGCATGTAGGTCTGACTTTGTCTTTTCCACACGCGCTGGTATGTCGATTTGTAAGGTGCGAACAAGCAACGCAGTGTCAGTGGGCAAAAAGGGGACGAGATGCTTGGCTAGCTTCACGCTGGAAACGAGGAAGGGGAAAAAGCGGAAAACGAATACAGGCTTCAGTACCGCTAGAGTTGCTTCACGGAAGTTAGGTTGCCAATTGTCTTGCGACAACAGTCCAAAGGCTTCGCCAAAGCAATAGCTGGAAATGGCGTCAGAGGTGAAGCAGCTGTACGCGTGCGCAACATCGAAAGGTCCACGATTCTTGGCGTTATTATTTTCAGCCAGCAGTTTGTTGCAAAGCGTCTGCACCAAGTCGTGAATCTCTTCTTCGAGCTTTGAGATCATGGCCCGTGAGAAAAACCTGGCAACTGGTGCACGCCTGACGCGGTGGAGATCGTGATCAATCGTGCCAAAAGCGTTGGATGTTCCAGCTCCTGAGCCAGCAACTTGGTGAGCGGGCTTGTCGCGTTTACGTCCACCAGCTGCGTAAATCTCATCTGAGAATGCCATATCCGCGCAATGCGTCTCATGAGGACTAATTCGAACGATTGGGCCTTTAACCATTAGTCCATTTCTTTTTTTTTTCCCAGGCATAATAAAGTATACGTACCATACTTTTCATGCATCTTTTTAATGGCATGAATATAACGACCAAAGAGAATTACATCGTGGTAGAATTCGGGTAGGTACGTTGCCGCAGCAAGTTTCGGGCCGGGTACTTTGTGAAGCGGGTGAAGCGGCGAGATATTATATAATGCTTGCAAGATCTTGAATGCAAACCAAAATGATATAACAACCACTATCCAGTCTCGTGCAGTCAGCGACGACATGGCGCCCTGGAGGGTTAACCAAGTCATGTCGGCCATTGTTTCAGATGTGCATGAACCTTAAATCGAGGCTATAGCAGGGATTCGTAGAAAAAAAGAACTAAGGGCAAGCCAATTTTTATAGGGACTCACTGTCTGTGAACTCCTTGCCATCACATGATTAATCGCGCGCCTGCCCACTCTGTTTTATGCTGCATCCAGCCTAGAGAGGATAATACTCCGTAAAAGCTCTGATTTTCTATGAAGTAGCGTTGCAAGATGCGGGTTTAGAGGATTGGCCATTCCCTGCAACAAGGGTCAGGCTTACCCAAATCAGACAGTCCGGCCCGGGGCCCATTAGAAAACACCGGGCCTTATGCACGAAAGACTAGGTTCTCTACAACGGTCCCCTGGTCGGCCAATTGTACTGTAGGTATTGCAAAAATACATTGCTATACACGATTAAAATAAACCAATTTCTATCTCATGCCTGAATCTCAATTATAAAAACTTCCCTCGAGTCTAGGAAATAGCTTCAAAGCCGCTGCATAGTAAATTTCCCTCTTCTTCTCATCCTCCATTGAGAATGCATCGACAAACTTGGTAAAGCCCTTGCTAAGTTCCTCAGGCGCATGCGGAAAATCACTGCCGAAGAGCAAATGTCCCGGCTCGGCGAAGTTGAGAATCATAGGAAACACCTCTTGACTTCCCGAAAGTGCAGTATCGAAGTAAAACTGCTTGGCTTGCTTAACTATGTCCTCAGCACTCATGATTTCTCCGAATTCAGGGAGGGCTATCATTGTCGCTCGTTGGACAAGTGCAGCAAGTGTTCCACCAGCGTGTGAGAGAATGATCTTGACATCGGGAAACTGCTCGAGTCGCCTGTTGAGAATCATGTCCATGGCTGTACGTCCAGTTTCGTGGGGCCAATCAAAAGCGGGCATTGGAAGTCGTTCATCAAAGTAGACCGCAGCAAAATTGTTGATGGGATGAACAAAGACGACAGCTTTGCGACGATTAAGTTCTTCCCAGACAGGAACATACTCAGGGTGTCCGAGATATCCCTGAGGAGTGGCATAGCTGGTGAACAAGGTGACACCATCTGCCTTCAGAGTATCAAAAGCGTAGCGTAATTCTTGAAGTACAAGATCGGTATGTTGAAGAGATGGAACTGTCGCAAAGAACCCATTCTTCGGGTTTGCGTCTCGGAGACTGGCGGAATATTCATTCATTTGGCGGGCAACTCTGGCGCTCTCCTCAGGATCAGTGATGTGGGTGACTCCAGGAGTGCTGACAGAGTAGATGGCAGAGGCGATGTTGTATGTCTTGTTGAAGGCTTTGTCACTATCAACACTCCATGTTGGAACTTTCATGCCTTTGAGACCGGCTCCGACTCCTAGAGGTTGTTCGAGTTAGATAGCTGTAATGGAATATCAATAAATAAAGAGAAACTCACCTTCCAGCTGGGGAGGAATGATGTGGTGGTGAACATCGATGCGAGGAATGTTGGACATATTGAAGAATGCTGAGTTATTGGAAGCTTTAGATGTATTTTGAATGTGTCAGATGAAGTGTTGATTGATGTTTTTGATCTTTAAAAGGAAGAGGACGAGGGTGGTTTTATAGCTTGTGAGCCATAGGCAATCTGATCCTATTTCAAGTATTGGCGTAGACATCATCAACCACTATAGCTAGCGTTTCGCGGAGCGTACCGAAGTGGCTTACTCACTAGGATAAAGGCAAATTGATCTGACCACTAAAGAGCAACTTTCCGAAAGTCTATCTTATCTCCAGCCGGGGAGCTTTCCGGAGCTGACAAAACTTGCTTCTCTCTTATTGGTCCTCCATTACTTCGCACTCCCGGCTCATCCGGAATTCTTGGCTTTCCGCGTAAGACTCCGAATAATACGATACGGAAACACTCAATCACAAAGGATAATGTCACAGCCACACGACGAATCTCGCCCACTGAAACGCAGCCGAATCTCCGAGTCTTGCAAGTTATGCCGATCGAAGAAGACTCGATGCGACGGCCAACGCCCGACATGCTCACCATGTCTAAGCAAGAAAGCTACATGCGAATACAACGAGCATGATGTGCCAGTTTCTAGTGATGTTTTAGCCAAGATTGCACATCTCGAAGCAAGAGTCCAGAAATTGGAAGGTGGCTCAATTGCACGTATGACATCCTTCTTGATATTACTAGAGCAAATTTAACTTGACCTTGACATAATCTCATTTATTCTCTAGATCGATCGCAGGCTACTTTGAGTACTGCTCCCCTGGTATCTGAGCTAGGTCATGAACAATCTTTACCTTATGCGGATAATCCAACAACGCGGTTCATCTCATCTGTCACTCAAACCTCACCTGCTCAGAGCAGCAACCTTCAGACGCAACAAGACAATGTTGATAACGCCATATCATCATCTAGCAGGGCCAACCAACTTCAAGTTGACCTCCCCTCAAGAGTAGTAGCTGATGATCTCATTGACTGCTATGAGCAATTGGTATACCCCATGTTTCCCGTTCTTCATATGCCAAGTTTCAGAAAGAGATATACCCAACTTTGGGAGCCGGCCCCCCGACCCAAATCTCTAGACGCGACCTTTGAGGCGACTATCAACATCGTCTTTGCTTTGGGTTACGTTAACAGTTCAAGGGTGAAACCAGGCCTCGCACTTCAAACCGCTCGATCGTTTTATGAACGGGCCCGCGGTATCATGCCACTAGACTCATTGGATAGCCCAAGTATGGAAGTGGTCCAATATCTGCTTCTGACAGGCAATTATCTGAGTTTTACGAAATATCCCCATCGATATTGCAATACTTTAGCCGTAGCTATACAAGTTGCTCAGACACTAGGATTACATCAAACTCAGAATGGCTGCGAATCAAATCAACTACAACGAGAGATGGGGAGACGAGTTTGGCATCTCTGCTTAACTATGCAAAGGTCTGTATGCTATCCTCGAATCTCGGGCATCTTACTAACCGGATACAGGCTGATGTCATCGCTTTTTGGATGGAACAGTGTGATTATGCATGATAATACATGTCCACTGCCCCAAATGATCGATGATGAATACCTCCTAGAAGAAGGAGAGGGTGTACAGCCCATGAACAAACCTTCGCTATTGGATGCTTTGGCAGTCAGTATAAAAGTCTTCGGCGTCGTGGCCGAAGCTCGCGAAGTGAACATCACTTCCTTCACAGGTGAACTGCAGATGCCAGAACTGGCAAGAATTCTTCAACTCAACGAAAAGGTTAATAATATCGAGGCTGATCTCCCAGGCCATCTGAAATATGAGCCAGATAGGAGAAGAACCACAACGAGAGACAAGGTTCTCGGGTTCCAGGCAGAAGTAGTGAACATCAGGTATTATTCGTTACCTGCTATATGAAGAGCGTTTCACTCACAATTCACAGGATTCTGTATGTACGGCTGCTGCTATTGCGAACAAATCTACTGGCGACAGCCCGCAAACAACTGATGTTCCAAGATCCCATCATTCTATCAAGCCAAATTGAAACGACTCTACGGAATGAGATAGCCCTTGTTTGCGTCCAGAGCGCCCTTTCAGCACTGAGCATACTACACGCAAACCTTCAATCTTCCACAAAGATCATCAGCGCTAATGCCTTGTTTGTTACGCTCTCTGCAGCAACGGTACTGATAGCGTCGTCAGTCATACCCGAAATCGGGGGTAGTTTGGAAGATCCTTCATCTCCTCATAGCGTCGGTATTTCACAGGCTTTTGAGATTCTCGATTCACATGAGTCTCGAGTTGAGGGGGCGTTAGAGATAAAAAATAAGTTACAGCAATTTTTGCACACTATCAAAAACGCAACTCGGTATCAGCAGCAAGGTATGTTCTCGATTTTCCTAGGATATTTTTCCAATCAACAAATGCAGTTTCTGATGTGAAGTAGCACAAATTGACAAGGGACTTTGCGAAACTGAAGGTTCTATACAGTTTTCGGCCCTTGGAGAAGAAACCTTCTTTAATACTATTGATCTCAGTGGTGACCTTTGGGCTCCTAGTTTGGATTGGATGCTCTACTTATAGATCCATAAGCATTAGAGTGGCAGTAGGTAGTAAAGAAACTATAATTTCTAGACTCAATGGACTGGAAATTATCTCTATCCTGCCAAGGGTCTGGCCACTATTTTACAACATTTACGACGGACCTGATTCAGATACGCCGACGTATTCCTCCAGATTCTTTGCATCAGCACAATGCGAGATTCCTGCAATTTATCACTCCACCGTCACATGCAAACATTCCAGAATTCGCAAGTTCTCTTTCTTGGCCTTGCCAGCCCTGTAAGGCACCAGACCAGTGGACTGGTTTTCAGGGCCCAGGTGGGTCCACTTGAAACGGGGAATAGCCGGAACATCGGCGCCGGAGTAAAGTCCGGTCCCTTCGGAGCTGTCAGAATCAGGCTGTTATAGGGTTAGTCAAAAGTCTAAAACCTAAAACAGTCCTCGTGATGAGCACATGGCATGCTGATTTCAAGAAATCCATAAAACAGATCTCCCGATTATGACAGGGAGGTCACCTTGACATGTAATTGTTTGAACATTGAGGTAGTCACGATATTTCGAAATGCCTCATTTAGACCCGCTATCAGAAGCCATTTGCATGTGATAGTCGGATTTGTGTACTAGGCCTCGGACGCTAATATTCTAATAGGTATCTTGACAATGATCAGATCATACCAAGAGAACGGTTTAGGTTGTGTCATGAGAGTTGACAGATGGGATAAATTCAACGACATGGCCGCTGAAAATGAGGAAATTACTATACCAGATTCAAACATCAACAACACAATACCACTTTATACATCTTTAACATTACACCTCATTCACAATGTACTACACTAAAGGCAACTACGAAGCCTTCGCTCGACCACTCAAGCCTGAGGGTATTGAGAATAAGACGGCATGGATTGTTGGCTCCGGTCTAGCTGGACTGTCCACGGCCGCATTCCTCGTTCGCGATGCCCAAATGCCAGGCAAGAACATCACCATCCTCGAAGAACTCAAGATCTCAGGCGGTGCCTTGGATGGCATCAAGGAGCCCGAAAAAGGCTTCGTCATCCGAGGCGGCCGAGAGATGGAGTCTCACTTCGAGTGTCTTTGGGATCTGTTCCGCTCTGTTCCCTCTATCGAAGAACCAGGCGCTAGTGTTCTTGATGAGTTTTACTGGCTCAACAAGCGCGATCCCAATTACTCTCTTCAGCGAGCTACTATTAAACAAGGTCAAAGTGCAGAGACTGGTCAGCTTTTTACTCTCAGTGAAAAAGCGCAGGGAGAGATAACTAGACTCTTCCTTTCTACTAGAGCCGAAGTTGAGAACAGACGAATTGATGAAGTATTCAGCGAAGACTTTTTCAAGAGCAACTTTTGGCTGTACTGGCAGACCATGTTTGCCTTTCAGACATGGCACTCGGCTCTGGAGATGAAGTTGTATCTCCATCGTTTCGTCAACCATATCAAAGGCATGCCTGACTTTTCAACCTTGAAGTTCACAAAGTACAATCAGTATGAATCTCTAGTGCTGCCTCTACACAAATGGCTTGAAGACCAGGGAGTCGTCTTCCAGTACAGCACTGAGGTTCAGGACATTGACTTTGACATCAAAGAGGACAAGAAGACTGCCACTTTCATCCACTGGATCAAGAATGGAGAGAAAGGCGGTCAACCTCTCAAGTCCACTGATCTTGTTTTCACCACTATTGGCTCACTGACGGAGAACTCTGGCTTGGGCGATCAACATACTCCAGCCAAGATTCACGACGGCCCAGCTCCCGCATGGGATATGTGGCGTCGAATCGCAGCCAAAGATCCCTCGTTCGGCCGTCCAGATGTTTTCGGTAGCAACATTCCCGCTACGAAATGGCAGTCGGCAACGGTCACGACTTTGGATAAGCGTATCCCCGAGTACATCCAGAAGATCTGCAAGCGAGACCCCTTCTGCGGAAAAGTTGTTACTGGAGGCATCGTCACAGTTCGTGACTCCAAATGGATTATGAGCTGGACTGTAAATCGTCAGCCTCACTTCAAGAA
>JABCJY010001231.1:0-14337 GCA_013184415.1 Fusarium concolor
CTCCCTCTCAATACCAACCCTCTCAGTACCAACCACCCTCCCAATACCAAACTTCTCACACTCACGTAGAGGTCGACACCCACCGTCATCCCTACTACTCCACCCCCATCGATCTCGCTGAACGTGAATACCGCCAGCGTTACCGCCCTGCCCAAGCCTTTTCCACTGAGGACCCTACTTCCCACTCTCACTCCCACTCCCACTACCAAACACAAGACAACTTCCAAGCCAACAACTACACAGTTGAAGGTCGACCCGCTCCCCAATTCTACTCCTCCGAGAAGACAGAAATCAACAACTTCACTGTTGNNACAACTTCACTGTTGACGGACGCTCCTCTCATCCTCAGTACAAGCAAACCGAGAAGACCGAGTTCAACAACTTCACCGTTGACGGCCGATCTTCCCGCCCTCAATACACTTCTAAGGAGACTGAAATCAACAACTTCACTGTTGACGGACGATCTTCTCATCCTCAGTACAAGACCACTGAGAAGACTGAAATCAACAACTTCACTGTTGACGGCCGCTCTTCCCAGCCTAAGTACCGCGACACCAAGACAACTCAAGTCAACTACACCGTTGACACTCCCGTTTCTCGTCCATCAAA
Source organism: Fusarium concolor (assembly GCA_013184415.1). Lineage (NCBI taxonomy): Eukaryota > Fungi > Ascomycota > Sordariomycetes > Hypocreales > Nectriaceae > Fusarium > Fusarium concolor. The sequence continues at coordinate 610 of JABCJY010001231.1, forward strand.
CAAGAAGGACGTGAGATTCACTGAAGAAACCGTCGAAACTTGCAAGGTCGACAACAAGTCCAAGATGGGTTACTACGACGACGACGGTTAGTGAACATACCATCTTTGCCCAGCGCAATTGAGCTCGCAGGCAGTCAAAGCTAACTTGATCAGCAGGACACTACCACTCTTTCCGCGCTGGAGGGCACAAGCTCGGTGCTGCCAAAACGCGCGAGATTGAGATTGACATTCACGAGGGCCCTCGTCCTTCCGCTGACTGCCTTCCCAACACCGTCAGCATTCCCTGCAACCACATCCGTCTGGGTGACTTCTTGATGCTTCAGGGCCGCCCCTGCCAGGTCATCCGCATCTCCACCTCCTCTGCCACTGGTCAGTACCGCTACCTTGGTGTCGATCTCTTCACCAAGCAGCTTCACGAGGAGTCCTCTTTCATCTCCAACCCTGCCCCCAGCGTTGTCGTTCAGTCCATGCTCGGCCCTGTCTTCAAGCAGTACCGCGTCCTCGACATGCAGGAGGGTCAGATCGTTGCTATGACTGAGACTGGCGACGTCAAGCAGGGTCTCCCTGTCATTGACCAGTCCAACCTCTACTCCCGCCTCAGCAGCGCTTTCGAGTCTGGCCGTGGTTCCGTCCGTGTCCTCGTTCTCAACGATGGCGGTCGTGAGCTCGCCGTTGACATGAAGGTTATCCACGGCTCTCGCCTGTAAGCGTGTTCAACTGTTTTCTGAAGACGGGCAGCCGCTTGCAATGCGACTATTTCCCAATACCTTAATGCGTTGATGGACAGTACTACTAGACTCACCTTAGCAATGAGGAGCGAGTCCGGGTTGTCCTGAAACTCACCTGTACAATGTCAAGTTTCACGGGGGATTTGTTGTATCAAGATGGTTCAAGTTTGTTTGTGTCGAGATTGGATAAATCATATTGGCTAGCTGGAAATATTGGAGTCTTTTGCGTAGATGGGAAAGTTCTGTACATGGACTGTAGTAATTGTCAATTGATTCCGCATCTACATACATTATTGTGTTACCCTGAATATTTGCCGTGTCTTAAGGTTCAGTTGTTTAACTCTCAAGGTCCTCTCGCAAGGACAATCTAGCTACATGCGGAAATATGCTGGTCTGTAGGTTGTCATAGCCACCGGTAGAGAGCTCCAGTCCTACCCTGCATTTTAATTGCCGTATCTGAGATTTTATGTTGGGTAGAATTGCTAGGCTTGGTTCCTATTCTCGTAGTTGTTTTGTATAATACCCACTGCTTAATACTAATTATGTAAGTTTTGCTATGAGACTCCCTATGTGACCATATTTTTGTCGTGCTTGCAGACGAGAGGGAGCGAGAAAGAACTCATATCATCAAGGTGTTTGCTTCCCCGCTTGAAGCTAAACTTTAGCTAACCGAGAGCATGGTTGTATGGGTACGTAACCTGGCTGGCACTCAGTCGATCACACAAGTTCATGCTTGATAAGAGACCGCGTGACGAACTCAGTCACCTGGAACCAGTCCTGGGACCTGTCTCATATTATGGTCTCTTCTTTTTCACGGCGCCTATACCATAACCCACTCCGGATCATAACTTGTTCCCTACTGATATATCCAATTCATCATGGGTGCTCAGCCATCAAAGCCAACACTTCATGAGAAGGCTGTCATCGAACGCCTCCGCTGCCTTCATGTCCAGGAAGATGACGAATACGTTGAAATCAACAGCGATGCCGAGAAAGCTTCCCTAGGGCCACTAACCCGAGAGGCTCAAGGTCTCTCAATTCATGTTCTTGAGTCCTGGCAGTCCGCTATTCTCAAAGACCCCAAGAACAAGTAAGACCTTGTCCTGCTCCAGAGCTCTCACGGAAGCTAACTCGACCCCAAGACTTGCTCTCACGGCGTTGAGCTCGGCGAACCCAAGACAGGTTCTTACTTCATTATCAACCGAAATCACAGACCAGCAGATCTACAACGTCAAAATTCCGTTCGAGGGCGATCCCATTACGAACCAGCGCTCGAGCGGCCGCTGTTGGCTCTTTGCCTCCACAAACGTCTTCCGAGTCGCTCTCATGAAGCGATATAACCTCGAGTGCTTTGAGCTCTCACAACAGTATCTCTTCTTCTGGGACAAGCTCGAAAAGGCCAACTGGTTTCTGGAACAGATCATCGATACTGCTGGAGAGGACCTTGAAGGACGTCTCGTCCAGACGCTTCTGAGCGATATCGTCTCGGATGGCGGCCAGTGGGACATGGTGTACAACCTCGTCGAGAAGTACGGTCTTGTTCCTCAGACTCTCTATCCGGATACCTGGAATTCCCAGAGCTCGGGAATCCTTAATAGTGTCATCAAAACCAAGCTTCGCGAATTTGCCCTCAAGCTACGTAAGCTGATCAACTCCAAGAACGGCGTCTCAGCTGCCACACTGTCTTCGGCGAAAGATAAGATGCTGCGTGAGATTTCTCTTATCATGACCCTTCTCCTCGGACCACCACCCAACCCAGAAGAATCCTTCATCTGGCAGTACAATGACAAGAATGGAAAGGCACATCAGCTCAAGGCTACACCCAGGGACTTTGCCAAGAACATCTACAGCTCAGATTTCCGCATCACATCAAGCACCATCGAAAGTATGATTTCGCTCGTACATGATCCTCGCCACGAGCCGCTCTCCCTTCTTTCAGTTTCACGACTTGGTAATATCGTCGGTGGTCGTGGAGTGAGCTACGTCAACGTCGATATCGACACCCTCAAGGGAACGTGCATCAAGATGCTCAAGGCCGGTCTTCCGATTTTTTTTGGTTCTGACGTTGGTAAGTTTTCGGATTCCAAGTCTGGTATCATGGATCTCGAGCTCTTCAACTATGAGCTAGGCTTCAACACCAGCTTACTCGGCATGAGTAAGGCACAACGTTTGACAACACAAGAAAGTCAGATGACACACGCTATGGTGTTGACAGCAGTTCACCTAGATGAGGAGACCGGGAAGCCTGTCCGTTGGAGGGTGCAGAACAGCTGGGGCACTGCGGCTGGCGACAAGGGGTGGTTTGTCATGAGTGATGCTTGGCTCGACGAGTTTGTTTATCAGGCTGTTGTAGACCCCCGCTTCTGTAGCAAGGAGGTTCGTGATGTTCTCAAGAAGGAAGCCATCATCCTCCCACCATGGGACCCTATGGGTGCACTGGCTTAAGTGAGCATTCCACTTATGCATACCAAGTATTTTACTACAGAGCTGCCCGTTAAAGTTGTGGTATGAATACGGTGCTTGTTAAAAGGATGGGCTTGGGGGAAGCATGCCAAACGCTCTGTTTGTTCATATACAAATGTTTACTCCTGGAAAACTTTTGCTCATAGAACCTTTCGTGGGTCGGTTGCTGGGTCTTTGTATAGGACAGAATGAGCGATTGGGTGTTTGCCTAGTTAATGTGATGTAGTATATGACCCGAAATGAGGACCAAGAGAATGACAACTTGTGACTATGCAGCGTAGGGGACGGTGCAGCTTCACCGCCAAGCATATGAAGTACGATTTGCAACAATCGAGATACTTCATCCCAACTCTCAACGCACTACTCACGTTGACCGTTGATCATATCTCTAACCCACCCCGAGGCATATCCTGTCCCACAAAGCCTTCGTATACCGCTATTCTCTGCTAACCCGCGGAATATTGACCTCTTCTCAGTCTAGTCTTGCTGTAGCTTGTGTCACGCTGCTCTGGTTTTGCACGGAACCAAATCGTACACAGAAAGATCAGCGGTGTTTAGCCAGATGGGTGCCCAAACCCTCCATATCGAACAAAATCGCCTCCTGGTTTCAATATCGGGCACCACATTGCGGAGAAGGTGCCCGTATGAGCTTATTGTAATTTTGGTATCCTTTTGTTTTGGCCTTTTCGCAAGGGCGGGGGGGGGCCAAGGAGGCTCATGTGTTTACCATTATGTGTTTGTCCCACGCATTCTTTCAGGACAAAACTTCATTCTAGAGCGGCCAGAATGCCAGCTCATCAGGTTTGACTAGCAATGCGTCAGATGTAAACTACGAGGATGTTCCTTGCCTACCTAACTAACTGGGATAGCCATTTGATCGCAGAGCTAGTTACCCCTAAACCCTCCCACATCGGCTCAACTTGGAAGAAATCAAGTTTCTTTTGTAGACTATTTTCCGACTGGAGTTGTGGATCTGGCAGGATATTCACTCAGATCTTAGGGTGGAGGAGGCTATCCCGACGTTTATCAAGGACAAGGGATGTTGTATCTAGGCTACGGATGTGACCTGTGTTTTGGCTTCTTCTTCTTGGTGGATAATGAGTGGTTACTTCTGAATGGTAGTCGACAAGAAAGACATGATAATACTTGTCTGCTAACTGACGTGCGTGGTTAGTTGGAGGTGTCTGCATCAAGGCAGGTCCGCAAGGAGACCAGTGCGTATAAGCGAGATGCGTATCCGAAGACTTAGATGACCGACTGCCTGTTGGTGTAAAGTAGAGTAGCTGTTAGCCGAGGCCAAAGTGTGAGGCTATCTAGGTCCATGCAGTCACCTGTCGCTTGTCAAATGGATACTTAAAATTCATAGCAAGGTAACACGATACAGAACGGTATAGACGAGATGTCTTTTTTTTTGTTTTTTTTTTTTTTTGTGCCGCATTGGCAGATATCCACATTCGTTGGATCATGAGGACTTTGCTTATATTCTTCTGACTTGACAGACCACCCACTGGTTGGACTGGCTGTGTCGAGGTCGGTGAAAGACATGACGCCCCCTTCTCAGGACATCTATCCTATCATGTGGTCTCTGGATGTCTTGATACGTGTGATATTAGGTATTCATCGAATGAAATTAAGCTGACACTTCGAGAGCGGCCCGTTCCCTTAGCCGATACACTGGCATGATACTCGGCAATGCCTCGCTGGGCGCTTGATAGGCCCAGGGGAAGAAGACATCTCCATGGTTGGAGTATTCAAGCGCAAAGGGCGGTTATGTGTTAATATAAGGGGATCAATTGGACAAGAGGGCGAGCCATGATGTTACCTGTTAATAATGGCATGAAGAAGGGAGGCGACGCATTTCGTGATAGCGGTTTTCGTTGTAATTTTCAAAATCCATTCGTTTCGAAGATCACCATAGGTAGGTAGTTTCTTATCCTTTCTCTCGACAAGGGCGCCTACAATAAAAATAGGCCGACCAAACAGAGTAGGAATCACCATTGTTCAGGGCACATAACAACACGAGGTAAGGACGTGGCTGTTCAATGCGAGGCGAATCCACGTCCACCTGGCTGCCCTTTTCTGCCCAACATTAACAAAGTAAAACCCTCACCTAGAACTTCCATTTGCTATAAGACACTGCCTGTCTCTTCTCGCGGGAAAAGATAGAAGACAAAACGCCGCATTATTCTTCTATTAAGCCTCCACCTGCCTACATTGTCAACCTTCATTCATTCTTGATCATCATTGCTGCAACGCTCTCGCGAGGCTTCCAAAAGTCACCCATTTTGGCTGGGGGCAGCCTTGCTCTCGTTTCATTTGTTCTTGTTTCATCTGGGGGCGCGGATCTGCATCTCCAGCTCGACAAATATCAAAACAACCCAATTCGCCTGAAAGTTTATCCTCGGCAATAAAACTTTGGGCTGCAGATCCGTTAAGAATCTCATTGCTTTTTCGTCACTATCAGTCATTCTTGTATCCATACGACACAATTAGCCATTTGCCACTAGAAAGAAATAAACGAGACTCAAAATAGCAGTAGACAAACAAGCGAGAGGAAACGTCATTGTCCACCAAACGGCACCAGCAGCAGCACCAGTCAACGCCGAAGCCAACGTTACAGCGCCACGCCCAAACTCTGTCGCATAGCGTCAATCTTGGACCGATTTGATCCCTGACACATGGTTACAGAGCCTCATGATTCAAGAAGCAGCACGGTCGACCGTTCTAGCTCAGGTCTGACACCCCGCCTGCCTGCCTGGCCTTAGTCTTGGGCTCCTTGCCTACGAAATCAAGGGTTCACGAGGTCCCTGACCCTGGCATCGAAGCCTGAAGATTCCATCTCCACCAAACCTTACCACAATACATCAAAGATACGTACCGTACCTTGACAGTTTCATAGTATCGACGTTTCCATACCAGAAACACCCCAGTGGACCCATTCGAAGAAGCCCAAGGTCCGAGCCTGAACCCAGGGTCAAGGTTGTTAATAGTGGTTGGGTTTGATTTTCTAAGTTTTGGGCTTGGGACATCGCCGGCCGTCGCCGCCAGCTTGATGTCTCCAGGTGCTCAGACGTTCCATCGCAATCACTCAATTGAGTTAGGAAGCCCGGTAAAAAGCCCAGCAAGACTAAGCAGGGCCACCGAACTCCGCTCAGACACGGCGGGATATCCTTGAGGTACAATCCAATATCTAGTATGTGCTGTGTTGAGACGACAACAGCAAAGGTGAAAGAGTATGTCTAATCAAAGGTGCAATTTAGAGACTCGGGGAATTACATACAAACCGGAGCAAAAACCAACGAGCTTTACGTTACAACACCTGCCTACCTAGATAGCCTTGACTGCAGAGATCGGATCGAAGGGTTGAACCCTGCTCGACCGACCTCACGCTTGGTGCTGACAACTGCATCCTGGGTGGGTGACGTTCTCTGGCTCTTACTGAGATCAATGTCCGCTGTTCTGTAAAACGGTTTTCATGGGAACCTCAACTGATGCCTGTTTCGCTTCTAGCCTGTCTACGTCTGCAGTCTGTCTGTCTGTTTCCGTTCTCCACGCCACTGCATCGATCGTCATCGGCACTCCCACAGCTTCGACTGCTCCTGCGCGAAAGCCGTTGGGGCTGCTGGCAGCATAACCACTAGTTGCTACTTATCCATAACGGAGTTCAATACTGCTCTCCCAACTTCCTGGCCTGTCGGGGGTTTGTTTCGGAAGACAGTCCTTGACTCTCTGACAAAACATCACTAATTGCCTCTTCTTCCATCTTCTCCCCCCTTCTCTCTTTCTGCACCACTTCCCAATCTCTCCATAATTCTCTACCCTTTTCCTCTCTGATATCGCCCCTCACCCCACCTTGACCACCTTTTTTGGTGGTGGATCCTCGTACAAGAGAGAGCACTCGCACAGCAGAACAAAGAAGGGTCGGTCGACTGCCAAGACGCCTTGTCAACCCAATTGTTTTCTATTTCAACTCTGTTCATGACAGTAGTTGGTGACTGTCTATTGGAAGACCCCGTTTTCTTGCTTATTCGGTTGACCAACTACCTGGTATTGCGTAGTGTCTCGATAAGCAACAAACGAAACAAACACCAATTGCTTCTTTATTAGACACGTCTGGACCTCTCAGTTTCCATCTTGGTCAACCAACCAAAGAACGAGCGAGTCTTTACACCGCAGAATTGCCCTTGCTTCTCTTTGCCCGTCAATCAACACCTCTGAAACGCCGTGTCACTGTTTGCTTTGAGTGACATATGCGTCATCTTGTTCACTGTCATCGATCTGAAATCGACAACTCTTTGCAGAGGAGTGATAATTCGCGAGGACGCCGACCTGGACATTTAAGTCGGAGCCAATATTTAACCGCAAAATAACCCCTGGACGTTTATCGTTACCAGACATCAATCACATTAATCCTGTTAGCAAGCCCACGCTGACAAGGACGGACCAAGTTTGACCCCTCCTCACGTGGCCTTGGCTTCGAAGTAGATTACCGTCATTCCGTCGCTGCTACTACATACACCACATTACAATACGCCACGGCCGCCCTCCACTCACTTCAACGCCTGGCGTCCCAACACTACCGCTCTTCAACACGGCGTCACACTCTGTCCAACGTTTCTCGCGACTCGGATCCGATTTCGTAACTCTGCAATTCCACTCGCAGCTGGCTCACAGCACCACGCACAATCCAAATCATCTTGACTTTTCAATTCTGGAGAGCCCCACGTCATCATGACGGACCGTTATCGCTACCCGTCCTCTGGGCGAGCGGCCACCTTTTCGAACCACGCAAGAACTTCCTTGCCATCAAGCATCGGTTATACTTCTTTGTATGCTGGTGACATGCACGTCATGCCGACTTCCACCCGACAACAGCCTGTCTCAACAACCCCACGAGGATATGTTACAACAACTTCTACAACACCGACACCCAATACCACCACTCGGACGTACGCCGTTACTCAGGATCCCCGTTCTCACAGGCCAACTACACGAGATGTCACTCGCGCCCAGCGGTCTTCTACCCTTGATTCTACTAGTCGACCCCCGGTTATTGTCATGACCACCCAGAAGGACCGCCCCAATGGTGCCAGTTCTCATTCTTCCAATGCTCGTCCTGGAAGTCCCTTGCGGGATGACTACCGTTCGAGCGATGGGCAGTTCTACACACAACCTGCCTCATCTATACGTTCACGCAGCACAGCTCGCTCCTATGCAGATCAACCAGGGAATGATAACTATGCTCGCACTAGTAGGGACCGTAGTAACAGCTTGGTACGCGACGACCCCTACCGTAACACGCGCCATTCTGCTATTTACCAGAATAACCCCCGGCAAAGCTCCAGCAACATTGATTACGGGGATGATGGATATCAGTACACTAATGCTGGCGAACTGGTTCGTTATGATCTCGATCATTCAGGTCCTTCAAGGACTCGAAGACATGAGAGCTTCGACCGTGGGTACTACCGGCCCAATATCAACTACAACGCAGACCAGCGAACATTCAACGTCGATACGAGCCCTGACCTGAGTCGCAACTATATAACTACGAGCACGACGAGTTCTTCTAACAATCGGCAATACGATAACCGAGGAGGTCCTCCACCCAGCACTCGTGGATTTGATAAGATTCGAGGGTACGAAAGCCCACGGGACTTCGCCCCCGTACCTTCTAAGACACCAGATCCTACCTTGGCAAAGCAAGATATTCCCCTTGTTGCGACTACTGAAACGACAAGGCGGCCTCGACCAGTGTCGTTGTATCAAGAGGGGCCACCCCGTTCATCGCATCACGACGATTACTATCGCAGTCGAGAGGATGAAAGGAAAATGCGAGAGTTTCGTGACCAGTCAGAACCTGAGCGCACTTATGAGACTGAGCGCACATACGAGACGCCGTATTTCCAAGATGATAGAGTCACTTCCCGTGGCTTCGGTATTCGAACTGACCCTACCGATGAGCACGATGACCGCCGTGAACGTCGCCAGGAGCCCAAAAAGCGATCAGATGAAGACTTACAACGTGATGCTGAGTATGAACGCGATGATCGACGCCGAGGACGACTTGATTCCAAGGACACTCGCCGTGAGAGACGTGAAAGCAAGAGAGGGAGTGACGATGACGAGAAAGAACGTACTCGATTCCGTGACAAAGTGGCCACTGGCCTGGGCATTGCTGCAACTGCTGTGGGACTTGTACCTGCAATTAAAGATGACGACAAGCGTGAAAAAGAACCCAGCAGACGTAAAGGCTCAGATGATGAGCGCGAACGTGAGAGAGACCGAGATCGTGAGAGAGACCGAGATCGTGAGAGAGACCGAGATCGTGATAAGCGAAGGGATTCGATGAAAAGCGAACGTCCTAGAATCTTGGAACGGGATCGATCAAGACAGCGAGATCAATCGCGGCAACGCGACCAGGACCGTGATTCCAAAGAGACAAGCCGTCGAAACGGGGATTCCCGCAAGAGCACTGAGGCTGCTGTCTCATCGTCTGACTCGGATGAAGCTAAAAAGCCCACTCGAAGGCGTCGCGATTCAAATGCCTTTAATCCTAACGACACTTCTGAGTTACGACAACTCAAAGATCAGCTTGCAGCCTTGAAGACCACCGATAAGGAGAAGGAAAAAGATACGCCGACCGTGGTCGAAAACAAGTCACGGTCATCTTCACCTGCCCGAGAAGCCAGAACTGCAACCGAAGCTCGGCCATCCAAAGATAACCGCTCACCGCCTGACTCCAAGCCTACCACTCCCCCCGGAGAAGAAATTCGTGGCCGAGACCCTCAGCAGACGCCCCCAGAAGACAAACAGGTCCGTGTAGTGTCGCCTCCTCGCGATAAGAAGGACGAGAAACCTCTCAAGGGCATCTTGAAACAGCCCAAGGTTAGTTTCCCGGAGGAGCCAAACCCCGTTCGTGAGGGTGTTGCACCCCACAAAGAAGACAAGAAAGCCAGGGAAGCGCCTGCAGGCGCAAAATGGACCAAGATCAGCCGCAAGGTCGTTAACCCCGAGGCTTTGACTATTGGCAAGGAGAGGTTCGAGGTCAGAGATGACTTCGTCATCGTACTACGGGTACTTAGCAAGGAGGAAATCCAGGCATATGCCTCGGCAACACAAGTCTTGCGAGGTACGTTCCAAACTTGTGCTTCTGGCTTGACTTTGAGTTGATACTGACTGTGAATATAGAAAGGCGTCGCCGTGATGATGATGGTGGTGAGACTGATCGGGATCGTGACCGAGACGATGATGATAGGAGAAGGCACCATCGCCATCGCCGCCATCGAGATGACGACTCCTCAGACTACGAAGACAAGGATCGCGATCGCGACCGCGAAAGACGCAGGCGTCACAGAGACGAGGAAGAATATGACACCCGTTCAAGGGATCTAGATCACCATCATCACCATCACCACCGAGCTCACCGAGAGCGTGAGCCCGTTCTTGAAGCTTAGTGCAAGTGAACGAGGGTTGGGGAAAACATGCTGCTATGTCCGAATGCTGTGATTAAGTGTTTAAGCGTTGCATCAATGATTTCAATGGGAGGTTTTTATTATCGAGTTTATATCGAATGTTATCATATATCATATATCAACAAGCATGAAAACTGGGCGATTTAGCGAGGCCTTCTGGATATACAAAAGATAAAACAAAACAAATCCTGGTTCGAAGCTTGGTGGTCTCTGCCTTGATTGCTTCTCTGACTCATCACAATCAAAAATGGTTTCGCAGCGAAGAAATGACCCAGGCATGCATACTTTTCTCACTTTTTTTTTTTTTTTTGGCTCAGGATATTGATGGAACGGCCCGAGGATGTCTTTGAGTTTGAAGTCTAGAGGGCAAGGCTAGTAAATGTAGGAATACGTCACGACTCAGTTCGCAATGGTTCACATTAGGTGCCTACAGTGGCAAACTGGTGATGAGATGAGCCTAAGATATGATGGAGAGGGTGAGGCTTTCTTGGCTACTGTACTGTACTCGACTGAGAAGTGTGTGTGGACTCCCATTATCCATATCCAACTCACATGTCATCCAATACTGCAATGATGATATACCTACCGTGACAGAATCTGTTAGTTGCCGTGATCACAGGATGTCCAGAAGACGCAACTGGTCTGGCGTCCGGTTTTCGTATGGGAACAGAAATTATGACGAGGCCATGTCCTATGCCAGCGCCCGCAGTATCAAGATGAAAGAGGCAATATATGCCTTGCACGGAAAGCTTCCTCGTCACCTTTATGCTGGCTCCCGTAGCTCCATTCCTCTCAGTGTCTAAACACTTGTCTGGGCTGAGAGTGATCTATTCTCGAGTTCAACATGTCGTACGACATCTTAGTCTAGGTTCCAGGTCGACACCCGTGGTTTGTCGGATACATCACCAATGCAGAAGCGCTTGGCGCCTCCCATACTTAGGCAGGAGACGTGAATGTGGTATTATGCGTGGGCATCCTGATATCGTTAGTATCACGGGTAGAAGCAGCTCAGTAAGGAATGAAATTGAATCCCACCAACGCCTCCCCTCCTTTCATCAACCTTAGATTGCTAAACTTCCCGAGTTTGTGACTGCTCGCTTGAAGCCACCAGACACTTGCAATGCGAAAATAGGACATGGGCCTTGACTTGTTTCAAGATAGACTTCGGTCGAGATTCGAATGGACAGGTAGGTGATTAATGTGAAACATCCATGCCATCTATAGGGGGGTAATATTAACTCTGGCGAATAGTTTGCTTCACGCAACTGTTTGTTGATATTGAAGAGGTGAGCAGAAAACGTTTCTGAAAACTGCTGTCTCATACCGTGTGCGATGCTGAATCAATGTGAGACCAGTGGTGGATAACTAGAAGCCATGATGAAGAATGCACGCGTTTTAAGAGCCCAATTCCGGCTATGATGCTCTTGTTCAAAGCATAAACATAAAAAAAAGACTCACCAGCTGCACTTACCACGAGTCGTAACTGTTCCAGGCTGGCACAAGACAAGCCACTACAAGTCAAGTTAACTCTGTTTTGTTGTTTGTCCACCCACGCCAAGAATAGCAACCGAGCAGCCACGTCGGAGGGGGAGTGACGCCCAACTGTCGATCTCTGGCTTGATTGTGGCGGCGATAGAGACACGTCGGGATCTCCACACCTCCGGTAATGATTTATTAAACTGTGATAAAAGCCAGCCCACTGGCAAAAGGGTCGCTGGAAATGCGTGTTATTGTGCCCCTTTTCCCATTTTATCTCATTGTGTGGCTTGGAACGACTCCGGCCAGCCGGTGAGCCATGTAGTAAGTAGTTACAATATGTACCTAGTAGTACAGTAAATGTCTTAGTTTTCAACAAGATGGCGGAGACGTTCCGCAAAACACTTGTCTTTGCATCTTCTTGCCGTTGGAGACATTAACCTGTGTTTGAATATTAGCTTCGCATAAGTTGTCAGCCGCGTGGGGAAATGGGCAGCATATCAGGGACCTCACGGGATTTTTTTTTTTTTTTTTAAAGGAATGACAGGGACAAGACCTGCAATCCCTACCATCTATCTATACCATGCAAGCTGAAACGCGAATTGCCGTTTAATATTGATAGTATTATAAGCCTCTTCAGCTCGAGGCGAGGAGCAATGGTATTCAAACAAGCCGCTAGGGATATGAATGAGAATGATACTAGGACTGGCAGTGGTTGGACAGGTCATCAACACTCGCAAATCCTGCATATGAGTATGTGTAGGTCACTGACTCCAAAGGTAGGTTCATATGCTGGTGGAGTCTTCATGTAAGCATGGCCTGGTTTTGAGGGTCCCTGGTTTATATCATACAACTGTCATTTGATTCAATGATGCGATGGATGATTCGCCTACGTGTTTGGTTGCATTCGATATTCAGAAAGATACCGCAAGAGTTGCGGGGGATGTCGCTGCTGTCCGTATTGCTTTAATCCGGTTGCTGTGTTGTTGATTGCTAGTGTCTATTGCGTAGTGTTAGTTGAGATAGATTTCGGACAGAGAGTCTCAGATTCCAGTCATCACCATTTATTTATTGACTTGCTCCCGCTCCGAGTAGCCTCTGCTTCTTATATCGAATGAAGAGTTCCTCAATTTGTATAGAAAACCCATACAGGCAAGTGCAGTACAGATCAGAGGCACCTGCTGAGAGCTTTAAGGCAGGAAACAGCATGCTTACTGACTTGGCCTAGTTCAGTAACATTTCCGCCTTGAATTGGCAAGAGGGAACATTAACATAAGACTGAGAGAGACTAAATCCGAGGCGAAGTGATGGTGCTCCGTATTCTCGAGCAGATATCAATCAAAGCACGGGCATTTCCCTCCTTATGCACTGGTGGATCCATTGACAAGACCGGCAGTTAAGTTGGTGAATAGGAAGAGAGCCTGTCAGGTAGCTTAAGGCATCAGCTTGCCTGTTGTTTGAAGTGCTCAAAGCTTCTTCTGTCGCAAAGTTCACAGGCCAGAAGTCTCTATGCGAAAGTCCTCCCACGAACCACCATGGAAGCGGAACCCCTTGCCGGCTCTGTTCCTCCAATTAGTCTTTTGAAC
>JABCJY010001232.1:0-11243 GCA_013184415.1 Fusarium concolor
GACGAGAATAAACTCGGCGACAAGGACTGGGCCGTTCTAGAGGCATTCGGGGATATCCTGTTGAGCTTCGAGGACGCAGTCAAGGCGCTTGAAGGTGACGGGATTCAACGGAAACGCAAGCAGGAACATTTTGAGTCCTATGGCAACGTATGGGACGTGATCGTGGGATATGAATTCCTGCTGGCCGAATTGGAGAAAGCCAAGGCCATGGTCAATCAATATCCTGAACCCGAGCACTTCAAGGTTAACATTAACCTCGGCTGGAAGAAGCTTGACGAATACTACAACAAACTGGATGAGACTCCGATATATTACACCTCGCTGGCACTCCACCCCGCTTATCGCTGGGGTTATTTCGAGACGGTGTGGTCTGGACGTCCGGCGTGGATTTCCAAGGCGAAAGATGTGGTACAGTCTGTTTGGGACAGAGGATACAAGACGTTGGAAATTTCTACGGAGGATAATGGCGAACCAGCCGCGAAGCGTCAGCGGACACAGTACTATTCTCCTTTTGAGCGATACAAGGACGAAGCTCGGATACGCCCTTGCGAAGAAATGGGCTCTGATAACGCAGAAGACGAGTATGCCAGGTGGCAGAAGGATGTGTTACCTACGGATAACGTAATTCGGGATCCGCTCGAGTATTGGCATGCGCAGCGGTTCAAGTACCCTAGGCCGTCGCGAATGGCGGTGGACTTTATGACGGTCCAGCCGATGAGCGCTGAGTGCGAGAGACTATTCTCGGCGGCAGGGCACATGGTGACGCCTCTTCGGAATCAGCTGGAGGCAAGTACCATTGCTATTTACCAGGTGCTGCTGTCATGGCTGCAGGCAGGCATTGTGGAGGAAGCTGATCCTATGCTGTTGGACAAAGTGGATGATACAATGGGCGAGGACTCCGTGGAGGAGAAGTCGGTAAGCGAATGGCTTAGGGATTTGCCAATGCAGATGCGGGAGGAGGAGACAGGGTGGGAGTAGGCTTGCGTTGGCCGTTAGGTTTCAATTTCAACCTGGCGGTGAAAGTAGGACTACACGGCATGGGGCGCTGGTCAACCATCAACGCAACACCAACCAACTCAATATAGGACCTGGGTTGATCAACTCAACAGAGGAAATGATTATTAAGCAGTCAACTCACTCAATTGAAGGCTGAGGTTGAGTGGATTGCGTTGATCGCCACCCTGAATTCCTATTGAATCTGTTGATTTAATGCAAGAGTAGGTGGCGTGTCATTTATAAATTCCTTTACGACCCTACCAAATTCTAGCAACTGCGGTCGAAATTGCTTTGTGCTTTCCATCTTTTCCCGTAGTGGTCTGACCTGAAATGAAATACAAGCGTTGGATCTTGACTGAATCAATTGAAATCTACGACTAAGTTCCCTGTCCCGAACAGTATCGACAATGGACCCAGGCTGTATCATAGGAAATAAACAAGTCATTCACTGACAGGCATTGTTTTTGGATAGATAACGACAGGAAATAATGGCTTTGCTTATTAATTCAAACTATCCACGCTGCTTCCCTTTAACCATGAACGCCGGGTATAACACCAAATGCAGACAACGCTCACTCATCTCGTTGCTCAACAGTAAAGATCTTGAGAACATCCTTCCGAAAAGCAGGCCAGTATTTCTCCTTGATCCATAAACCCAAGCATTGCAATGATATGAGCAACTTGTATAAGTCAAAGGCATTATATGTGCTCCCAAGCGGCAACCGATGATATGTCGTCGACTTTCCATCCTGCAGCGTCGACGCCACGAAAAACCAGTCGTGATCCTGCACAATAATCCCAGCTAGAAATCCAATCGCCTCGACATTCCCCGGGAGCGACCGCCACTGCGCAGCATGCCAGGTGCCGATCTGAAGTAGTGCCTTCTCCCAGCTGACCTGACGCTTGGTCTCGATCGACAGGGCGATAGGGTTCTTGCAGAGATCGCCCCAGTCCGTGTGGTTGATTGACAGGCCTGGCCGCGTCTTGATTGCTTCGTCGATCTTCTGCCGCTCGGAACTTTCTTTTGGAGTCTCGATGCAGATGCAAAAGTCGATGCATTTGGATGATGTGCCGAAGGGTTTGTACTCAGGTATGATGTGCGCCGTGGTGCAGTATCTGTAATCGCCAACGCAAACATCGTTTGCTTCTCGAAAAGCAAAGTCAAGGACGCTTCGATGAACCTCCATGTTCCAGGACGCTTCGCTGTGACGGCCAAATTCGCATTTGGTAGCGCTCTGCAAAACCTGGCGGATAAATGAGGGTGAAGGAATTCGCCAATTGTTTTCATGCTTGTCAGGATCATAAAACGCAAACTCGGGTATATTCCGCAGGTTCTGCAGCTCAGGCTTCAGGGTCTGAGGAATAAGCGCAAGTCCGTATCCGATCGTGACTAGCTGTTGATGTAGATCTTGGAGCGAAGGCGGCAATTGATCGATAAAGTCATCGAATTTAAAGTCGTCAAAGCCCGTCTTTTGCGTCGCGGCATAGCGCAGTTGTTTGGTGGGTGATGATGTGCCAGAGACCCCAGAGGAGGCATATGAGGTTGAAGACTCATGGTCCAGACTCGGAGCTCCCTGCCTCAAGCCTTTTGACGATGCTCTGGGGGTATCCTCAACAGCGCCATCTTCTCCGTCTGAGCGAACGGGATATAGATCGTGAGTCGACCTTCTGCGTTTTCTTGGCATTGAATGGGGATCCTGCGAATTCAACTCGCCGAGAGAACAGTTCTCATGAGATGATGCCGAAGGCGTTGGGATGCGATGAAATTGATCGTCGCGGTCTGATTTGGTGTTTGTTATTTTGCGTCGCTTGCGCTGATGTATCGGCACTTCGCTCGGAAGGGATTCTGTTTTAGTCGAGTTGAGCCACGACCATACAAAGTCGTATTTGTCAGCGCGAGTGTTTTGGACGCTGAGGCTAGTCATTTCTCAATTGCGCATGTTGATTCAAGTGATGATGAATGATTGATACAGTCAATACATTAAGGAGAAGTAGGCTTAACTCATTTAGTCATCATGGTGGGGTTGTGCTGTTGGAGGGGTAACGTCGCGACATTGTGAAAGTGGTTTAGCGTCTCACATTCTGCCTTATCTGAGATACTTCAACTACCGCGAGCATCGCCGCATTGACCAAGTACTTTTGATAAACCTTCACAACGACTGTCTTCTTGTCCTCCTTGGTCGCTTTGCATATGCTGTGTTCCAATTGAATTAAACTGTCGCGTATATATAAAATGGTTATTGTCTCGGAGATTAAATGCCTTGCTTTGATTTGGAGCTGTTTGTAACAAATTTGGGCGACAGGGCATGGAGATGATGTC
Source organism: Fusarium concolor (assembly GCA_013184415.1). Lineage (NCBI taxonomy): Eukaryota > Fungi > Ascomycota > Sordariomycetes > Hypocreales > Nectriaceae > Fusarium > Fusarium concolor. The sequence continues at coordinate 3,317 of JABCJY010001232.1, forward strand.
GATTTGGATGGCGATTGAAGCACTGGGGATCGTGGATCTAACCTAACAGAAGCCTCACTAAGAGAAGATCCACGAATAATTAATTTCACTGTCACTGGAAGCGTTTATGCTATTAATACATTGCGTTGTTATCACCAGAAGCGCAGTAGCCAGATGTCTTGTAGCCCACAGCCTTACGCGACCTCTCATTATTGCGGCACACGCCAATACAGCATTGTCCTGATGCGAAACCCAGGTGCTTTCAGGCTTGTCTTGATCTGGAGGCGGCTTGCGCCTGTCTTGCAAACATTGAGAATATGAGGAGTCGACCTACCATGCGATACCCCTCCACCGATAAGACCCCTCTACCGATAAGCAAAAAAAAAGTTTCCCCATACAAAATGCTCAATTTCACTTGTACGATACTTGGCCAAAATTGAACTTATTTACATAAAACAAGCTGTGTTTTGTTGAGAGTTTCATGCTGTTTCGCATTATGCTATTTGTCTTTACAGTATATAAGCGGTTTGGTCGCATAGCACTAATATAAAATTTCTATCAATGCCTCCTCCACGAACAGTCCTCCCTAAAACTTATAGGATTTTTATCTACACCAGCCTTCCATAATCGCCTTGAAAATTCCTCGAGCGTCTTATAAATAGGATGACATTATTAAAGAAATATTAGGTATCACAGATAACGGCCTCTCCCATAACCAAGCCGCCCAGAAGCATGACATCCCGCAGCCACCTCTTTCGGGCTGATTAAGAGGTATACCATCAAAGTCTGAGGTCACCCAGCCTGCCTAGCTATTATCCAAGTCACAGGAATCCAGATTAATTACCTGGAAACTTCGGCAAGATGCCTTGGGATATGCTCCTTCTCACAGCCAAGTTCGCGCCACCGTCGCTGCGCTCTTAAGACAGCGAGGCCCGGGAAAGAGCTATCAGTGCGCACTAGATAGCCAGGTTCATGAAACGTCATACAGTTATCAACGCGGAGATAGTGAAACGCCAGGAGGCCTCAAGATTCAATTCTTTTACCCAATGGCTATTAATTAGCACTTCGATATCCAGGAGCGCGAGTATAGCTAGATCAAGCCTGAGAACACAGTTAATATTGACGAGCGTGGTACCATAGCGGGATTTGGTGGGTATTTAACGTCTTTATCATAAAATTCAATAATCCATTCCAGAATCTAGGCTTGGATTCCTTGGTTATCGGCAGTAGCGATCCGAAGAGGAAGGCCGTCCTCAAAGGCTCTCAGTCCCGCGTTTAGACCAACTTTATCGAAGCCGTGACTGCAGATAGCCGTCTTCTGAAACCCGGGATTATATTTTAAAGCCAAGGACTTCAGCAACAAGAGATTATCAATGAGTTCAAGAAGATAGCCGACTAGTATTACATCACTTCTCAGAACGGCTGGACGGACAACCATATCGCAGTCGAGTGACTCAAAGAGGTCTATTTGCCTCAAATCCGGCCAGAATATAAGTCTAATTCCAGGCTTATTATATTAGATGACCGCAGAGGCTATGTATCTGTGAGCATCTGCCTGGTCTGAAGCATAAATGTCGCTGACTCAAAATCCAGGATCAGTGGATCGATACCTGCTTTTTTAACAACATATATTATTGTTACCTAGCAGCTCATTACTATAATGGTCTCCAACCACTATAAAATAGAGCTTTCAATGCCTCCAAGTCAGCTTATCGCGGGGAGCTCTAAAGATAGCCTTGATAACTGCATGAATCGCCCGTATGGAGAAGGAAGTCGGCCGGTTGAGTAGAGGCAAGAAGAGAAAGGCCATACCTAATCCTAACAAGAAGTTCATGACATTAGCCGATGCTCTAGTGGCTGCTGAAACTATTTCCGAGCCAAATCAAGCAATTGAAGAGGCAGGGGCTGTTGAGGATGTGATTGAGGTGGAAGGGATGGATGAGGAAGAAAGCTCAAGCTCGGAGGCGGAAGAGTTACTCGCTGTACGCACTCATACAGGCCATGAGGCTAAAAGGCCAAGAAAATATTAAAATATATTGAATTCTAACTTGAACACTGGAAATAAGTTTATTTTTGCTAATTTTATTAAGTTTTTCTCATGAGGTTGAAAAAATGCATTTTGTATGGGGAAACTTTTTTTTTGCTTATCGGTAGAGGGGTCTTATCGGTAGAGGGGTATCGCATGGTAATTGGTTGGCGAGATATTTTTCTTGTTGCGTGAGAACTTCACGCCTTGCGCTTTTGCTGTTTCACCGGGATAAAGAGGTTATAAGATAATCTTCGCCCTACCGTTTCTATAGTAACATTCAATACATGGTCAATCTGGACAGTCTCATTGTTTCTGATGCCATTATAACTGATGATAGCCTTGTCTCATTAATGATTCTTGTTTCTGGTAAAGGAATCCCTGACACAATAAACCCAGCATGGGTGGTACAGGCTACCATGCCTCGAAATGAGTCCTGTTCCGCGAGTTTGCAATTCTGACCTGGACAGTAATGGGGCCTGTTACTAGCTAGAATACTAAGCTAGTTATTGTATTCGGTATCTGAAGAATACTAAGGGATACTTGATAACTGATCCTTCCACGCCAGGTACTGATAAGTTACAAAAGTCGTGAAAATTGCAACCAAGTAAGCTCCCAAACCAAATGCCGAAGAGTTGTCTGACGATATCATAGCATAAACAACCACGATGATGCCAGTGACAACAAGAACCATTATTAATAGCAATAAAACACAGCGCCAATTTAACTCTTCATTAATGCGGATACCCCATCCTATAACCCTTATCCCATCAAGGCCAGGTCTGCGAACCAATTGCTCATTGAGCTTTTTGGGAAATGTCATAATCCAGAACCTATCAAGATGAGGGCCTGGCTGTAGCAGATGGGGCAGGGGGATATTAAGAAATTCAACGTCTTCCATCGGAACTGGTTCATATAGATATCTTCTCTTTCTTACTTCTTCAGCGGGGGGAAACTGACCCCTTTGAAACCACCCTGGAAAGTCATTACTTCCAAGAGGAATCAATTGAAACTAATTAATAACGTCAGTATGAATAAACACTTGATTTGAGGAACAGCAAGGGAATAAAGTATGACGTACCCGAACAAAGTCTGCAGATGCAATTTTGAAAAGACTTAACTGGCCGAGCGCGTTTGGAGCCATTGACAAATGTTTCAGTCTATCTGGCAGCGATGGAATGCGTGGCAGCCGCTTTGAAATTGCACTGAATGAGTGACAAAGCCAGGGTGGAATAAGTAACGAGACTTTCCACTGGTTTTCCAAACGGATTTGGTCATAGGCGTCCTGGATTTCACGAAACATATATTGATCATTACTATGACAACTCACTTCAATGTGACGATGAACAGTAGACCGCTTTGCGTTGATGCAAACAATGAGGTACTGTGGATCTCCAGGTGGATTGATGTTTGGATTCTGAGACAGTGTACGCATAGCCTGGATGCCCGTAGGCCCTGTTGTCGCCGATTGTGTAGGAGATGTTGCAGCGCTGCTGCTCAAATGAGCTTGGGCTGGAGGATTTGGCTGATCGCAGGGAACAATCGAGTCTTGGGTCTGACCCCTGGCCGTGGATGCATAGTCAACTATCCTCCTCCGGAATCTGTCGACTCCACCAGGAGACAACTCTTTGACATCGAGATATGAAGGGTTTCCGCAGCCCTGACACGTTATTAAAGTTATAAAAATTACTCAAACTGAGAGTTGACTTACACAGAGGTACGCGATACGTTGATAGCCAGGAGGTGGTGCGAACCAGATGCTCATAAGCCAAAGCCACCAAGACGATCTCATCACTCTTTCAGATTCTATATCGTTCAACTCAGTCGTCAGGCGCGGATTCAAGAACTGACGCAGATGATCCTTGTAGATGCGAAAGGGTCGCCCTGTCACGAGGAATTCCCGAGCCTCTTCCAGATTGGACAAAACAACTCCTTCTTTGTATTGATAATCGTCGTCGCTGTCGTCGCTAGGAAGATCTGTGCTGTCTCGATCATCGGACATTGGGTCATTCTCGGAGGGTCCTTGCTGGCCAAGAAATCGATTAAGCATAATACGAAGGTTTTTGTCTTGTTCAAAAGCTGTGTCGAGTCTTTCACGAACACTGCGGTCAGAAGGCTTAACAATGTTATAGATTCCCTGTGAGATCCGTGTCCTGTGGGGTCGGAATCGCAGGAACTCGGTAGCTAATCGTTGAGAAGAGGTCTGCTCTTGTGCGAGTAGTCCTACAACATACTCTTTTAATAAACGTTGATGGTTCCTGATAAATCTATCCTCATCCATGTTCTGGATCGCTATTTCATAGAGAGTCAACAGCTCAGGAACTCTAGTAAAAATATCGACAATATAGGTTACTGCGGCATACCGAGCTTCTTGTATCCCTGGAGGTGGTCCAGCCTGGGAACCGATTTCTTCTGAAAATGAAATGACTGACTGAATATCATCATCTATCTTCAGTTTGTGTTCAGTTTCGGGGCTTTTATAGCTAAGGAATGACAGAGTAGCATCATCCCTTGTCACTTCAACTTGGTCCGCAAGGCCTTCATAGGACAAGGAAGAAGGATTCGTTGAGGCTTCATGATTCGACCCGAGAGAGTTTGACATTTCCGTAGCGGGACCACTTGACACAGTTGTTTCAGTTCCTTGTCTTGAAGTCAACCCTGAACTAGTTGAAAAGAAGCTCTGCATTCGAACCTGCCGTGGGCGAGGGGGTAAAACTCCATTGCGACTTTTACCTGAAGACAGGTATTTTCCTTCCTTGTATTCGTCTTGAATGGCTGCTCTCCTGATTCTGTTCAAGATTCTGTCCAAGTCACCCGCACTAGCGCGACATCGCTTGATGTCTTCCTGACTCATGCGTTCGTTGGGTAAATCAACAACAAGAAGCTTGTCCCTAACTAGCAAGATGAGGTCTTTGATGGCGCTTGGCGTTGCGCGACTGCATTCTGGATCGACCTCCAAGATGTGACTTATCCAACTTCGAGCCGTATCACTGACTTGAGCCATATTGCTACTCAAGTCCGCTGTGAAGTACAACGTTTCTCGATAGGCATCAATGTCCTTTCCCTCATTGTAGAACTTTCTCAATCCCTCTTCATAGCCATACAGAAGCCAAATCGTACATTCAAAGATAATACAACCCATAGACCATATATCATAGCGGCGAGACCTCGGCACCCGAGTACTTAGGTTTGTAATTGCTTCAGGTGCCGCGTAATGCGAAGTTGTGTATCTCTGTTGGGTTAGATCCCGTCTTTGGGTAGTGGTAAATGCGTGTTGCTTGGTGAGATCGAGGTCCGCAATTTTAAGAGTTCCTAGCCATGGTGAATATTCATCCATGAAATGGAGGATCTTTTCGGGCTTGAGATCTCCATGGCGCCAATGCTGCTCTTCGCTGCTATCGCTAGAGTCATTCTCGTCGCCTAATCTTACTCCTTCAAAAGCTGTTTTTGGAACACTCAAGCGATTGGGATCAAGACCACCCTTAATCTGTGAGGAGACCGTTTGAGATCTCAACGTAGTCTGCTTATTTCTTCGATTGGCAGACGTCGCCTTTGCTGTCTTTGTATTGGTGTTAGTGCCGTGTAACTTGGAGAGCGCACTGGCAAGACCACTCAGTTCTTCCAATACTCTCATGACCTTATTACCGTCTATGACAGATCTGTCGTTGGATTCTCTCTGCCATATATCCCGCAAGGTACCTCCATTAGCCCACTCGAGCATGATGAATCTCCTTTCCCCCTGTTTGAAGGCAGTAGCCTGACTGATGAGATGCTTGTGACGAAGCTCGGCAATCTGGAATAGGGCATTTGCTTCATTTAGCCAAGACGCATGCACGTTATAGTTAGGCTCGCTCAGGTTCTTCAACTCTTTCAGAGCAACACGTGACTGATCTGTGTTGGACTGTTGAGGTGTTAGCTATGGTCTTCGTGGTAATATTGCTACAGAGGGTACTCACCCTTGACGACCCGCGACCAACTTGATGACTAGGATGAATTACAGCCTCAAAGACCGTACTGAAATGTCCATCTCTCTGGGTGGTACCTTTTTCTATAAAAGGGAGTACGTGTTTCGCGTGGAATTCTTGGGACGAGCATTCCATATTGATCATTGGCGCACAAAAAGTCCACTGATCATTGTAAAAGGTCCAGACATCGTGAGCATCCCAGCGATGAAAAGCTTCCAAAGCCTTTTCATGGCTGCAAACTCTTTGCAGCCCCTCTGTGTGAACGTCGCAATACTTATCTTCTGAGGTGAGATCGCGGATTGGGAGGTTCTTATCTGTCATCCTGTGATCCTTGAAACTACCCAAAATGTCCAGCAGATTGCCATGGTGCAATGATGCAGTCAAGAAGAGCTTTTTTGCATCCTTGCAGATGAAATCTATCAATTCTGACTTGGCATTTGGCAATAATAGCTTTATCTTGTCTGGCGTCACAAGCCTTTTGATCTCACTCTCGGGAAGAAAGCGTGCATCACTAATTACGCTATATTCCAGCGAATTTCGAATGGTGTTGCGTAATTGATTGAGATTTGTCTTGTCAACCTCGGTTGAGGAGAACGGGTTGAAAAAATTCCAAACAGTAGCCATAAGGTCTAGAACTATGTGTGCGTAGACATGCGAGTTTCTCGGCTTAACTCAAGCAATTGTATGGAAGAGAAAAGTACTACGCAGGTAGGGATATACAGAAAAGAGAAAAGCTGTCCTGTGAGATGAAAAAGGACGCAGACATTGAGTGATAACATTATCACCTCTTTCTGCATAAGAATCGTTCAGCCTCACTCTGCTTACTGTTTGCATTACGTATAGTCAATGCATATGCAGGTACTGCAACACGAGATACAATCGACCCACATCCGCGCGACTGCTGCTTGAAGTGAAACACCTTGACCTGTGACCATAGTTACGTCCAGACTGAACTGTCACTAATATACTGTGTTCTGCCTAAGATCCAAAAGTCAACGGAAGCTATTGATCCAGATTTTGATCCCTCAATCCAGGCTTGCTCGGGTCCTAAATTGTTGGGCCCAAGTACTTGAGATGAGGCTTTTCCAGCTGCTGCCAATTACTGACGAATGAAATGACCTATTCAGTGCTACCAACGAGCAAGGATTCTGCAGTCTTTATCGCATTATCACACATCTATGGCAAGCGGGGCATTTTTTGTGGCTGACTGATCGGGCCTCAATCTGGTGAAGCAGAGGGATTGAAGCAGCAAGGATTTACCTGCGCCTGGGAATTGATGGCGGTGGCTAATAGTGTCTTTCTTAAGTATGTAGATAACGGTAGTCAGGTACTAGATCTCTGGTTGTACAGCCCGCAGGGGTCTCAAATGTTAGCGCGAGACCTCTTTTTGCCACCTTGCCACCTACCTTTTATATATACAGCTTGCGGCCCAGCTTGGATCAGGGCCTCAAGCTGCTAGGAAGCTGAAGATCAATACTTCCTTCAGCATAGAGAATTAGCCTGGCATATAGGTATATATATTAGCCAATCGAAAGTCCCCTAGCTGCGTCTTGTATCGCGCTAACATTTGAGACCCCTGAGGGCTGTAGTTGTCCACTTTTATTAACGCCAAGTTGATAGAAGTTCGAAGCTCAATTAAATGCAAAATCAGGCTGTAGGAATGCAACGTTAGCATTGCGAGGGTGTCGTGTCGCTGACAGGCGGCAAGGGCATTCACACCCAGGTGGTGTGATGGTGTTGCATTCGCTTAAATTGAGGCCCGCCACATGCTTTACCCGGTGTGCAATAACACCGAAGATCCTATCTATACAAGTAGCTCACTTGCGCCTCCTTTCTCCTCGCGGCCTCGCCAAGAACGGGAGATTCCCTATGGCACTGGCCAATAGCTTGGTTAATATAGGTAGCTAGATATATTAAATTATTTTATATTCTACACTAAATCGGCTCTTAAGCAAAC
>JABCJY010001233.1:0-13061 GCA_013184415.1 Fusarium concolor
CTTTCTGTTAACATCGCTCATTTACATGCTTGTTAATTATCCCGTATTTAAGTAAAAAGGTTTACGTTAATAGTTTGTTTTTAGGTTTATTTATATAAGCTATATTTCTTTACTATTTAAAGAAACCTTCTATATAAGCTTTTTAATATAAATAAGAAAGCGAGTCTGGGTCTTATGTGGCAAAAGATACATGAGCTGCAGGAACGAGAGCCCGAGTTAACAAAGTAATAATGCTGTTAGGTTTATAAGGACTACTGCCAGCCGTATTTTACCTTTATGGCTTCTGACTCGGCGAGTATCTTATCTAGCTCGGTCTCATGCAATCCATTATCCTTCAAGTACTGGGTATACGGCTCGCACCGTTCCGCCCGACGTTGCGCGTCCAGGCAAGTGTTGGATGCTCATTGAAAAACTCAGTAATCACATCATCAAGATTATCATCAGATAGATGATCGATTACCTTATCAGACAAAAAATCATAAAATATGTCTGTGGCGTCGGTAGGACGATGTAGTATGTGAGCGACGCAGAACTTGATGTCCGTATAGTTGGGATTGAGCTCGAAAGAATACCACTCCCTTCTCAACTGATCGCAGAGTTCGTTGTTAGAGCTTTTCTCATTCAAGACACTGCAAAACTCAGTGCGCATTTGTTTATCCGTCTCGACCGAGTCATGGCCGTGATCCAAGATGGCGGCGTAAAGTTTTAACGTGGGACGGTGCTTGAGAACTCCCAGTCAATAATTCCTTGGATATTCAGATCTTGATCCACGATAATATTAGGACTTCGTAAGTCCTGATGATTCAAGATGAAGGGGCCATGGTCAAGCTGAGGGTCAATAAGCTGATCAAAGATACGTTCCAAACCGTGAAGCGCAAAAACCTCTTGTCGAATATCCTCAATAGTATGGTCGCGGACTGGGGGCGAGAAGAACTCTGATACGAGGCTAAACTGGTATTTCATGTATGCCCTGGCGGAAGAAAAGATCGGCGGAGGGGGCAAGCGAAATGACAGGGCCGAGAACAGGGCACGAGGGATCATCACGATCCGGCATTAGAGAGGCGATCGAGGAAAATCTGATGTTGTAAAGCTCGATGAGGATATCGATCAGTTGAGAGTAAAAGCTTCTTCGGTGCTCCTCCTTAGTTAGAAGTAAACGTTTTTTATCCAGTGGTTGGCCCTCAATGAGATCTGCGATGAGAAACATCTGAGATCCAGTGCCAATCTTGGTCAACACAGCATCACAACCATAAGCTCGGACGCGGGGGACTGGAATTTGGGTGTGATGCTTGAGGTACCTGCGTGCAAATCAGTGCGAGTTGAGAAGCAGGTTAGTGGCGGGTCCTTACTGAATAGTCGTCACTTCGCTCAGCAATTTATCCCAAGGATTATTGACAGCGGGCTCGATGGGGATTCTAACAACCCACTTCGGCTCCTTTGTGCCAAATTCGACGAAGAAGCAACATTGAAGCTGCCGCTGGCCTTTTTCACGACCCGACAGCACTTGTCATTGTTGTATTTTGATGCCAATGCACAGACCGCGTCTGAATCGAGGGATTCGATAAATGCTCGCCTTGCTTGATTATACTGGTCATCGGCAGCAACTGGGAATTGCTTGCTACCGAGGCTGGGGGCACTCGTATCTGATTCTGTAAGTTCTGGCGTGTGAATCTCGTTCGCGGCTGCATTGCTTCGACTTTGGATTTCTAGTCTTTTGATAGTCGAGAAATAAGTAAGCTGCAAGAGTCGATCCCATAGACTAGATAAAGAGGCTAATAACGATACCAAGCGCAGGCGAAACAGTTGAATAATTGCGGACAGCATGGCTACTCCAATATCGAAGATGCATTGTTAGTAGTTGTTAACTGACGTTTCAATCACATTGCTGACCAGTGCGAGTTAAGAAAAAAAAGGAGACCCGCCACTCGGTTAATAATAGTAAGTCCAGGCTCCTAGCTGTGTGTAAGATAGCTTAATATAAGCAACTTAATAGAGCTCTTTAAAACAGTATATCTACTTGTCAAGGGGCAGCAGTGTCGAGGTAGCAAAAGTCCAGATACAAAACAGCTAGCAGCCTCAAATTCAGTCACCAAGACCGTCCACAATTCTTGTTAACCAATTCCCATTAAAGCAAACATCACAAACAGTGGGCAAAACATTCGCATATCAAAGTGCAACCCGGTTCTTGAATTACTGGCAAAATCGGTATAAACTCCGCGAGGAGGCCACAACATGAGATATGAGCAAGTAGAGATAAATAATGAAAAACAACGGTTGGAAAAGCCGCAGAACCGCAGATAGTAAAACCCAAAAGTCATTCAAGAACCGCCTCGCAAATAAAAGCCATCGTCATATGCAGTTGTTGCCTTCGCATGATTGCTGCAAAGGTCATGATCGGGTGACGGGTATCGGGCCTGGAGATAAAAGCAACAGTCCAGTGCAACCGCTCTCAAGGATATTCCGTCGAGAGCTGCCGTCTTGTATCGCTGAATGCCGCTCGAGCATTCATCCTGAAATCTTCATGTCGTTTCGCGTCATCCAGACGCTTTCGTTGAGAAAATCAAACGCGTGCTTTGCTACGCGCGGGAATAGCATTCATTAGATGGTATCTACAGGATGGAGCACTTGTTCTTCTTTTGCTTCGAAGGTGTGGGTCGAGGGTTGAGAACGGCTCTGCGTTGACGTTAGATGCTGCGCGCGACAGCAAGTGAAAAGAATTGAAGCTTACCGAATGGCCTCGTCAAAGACGCTCTTGAGGTTCCTTTGGGTCAGGGCAGAGCACTCGAGGTACTTGTAGGCCCTGATCTCCTTGGCGCAAGTCAGCGCCTGCTCGTATGATACAGGCTCCATGCGCTTTTGTCGAAGCGACTCGAGGGTAGAGGCGTCTTCTCGAAGATCGAGCTTGGTTCCAACAAGGATGATTGGAATGTTGGGTGCATGGTGATCGATCTCAGGGTACCACTAGAGAGGTGTCAGCGGAGTTGACGTGTTGTGGCAACAATGGCTTCAATGTACCTTTGCCTTGACATTGTCGAATGAAGGCGGGCTGACGATAGAGAAACAGATCAGGAATACGTCGGTCTGGGGGTATGAAAGCGGTCTAAGTCTATCGTAATCTTCCTGACCAGCAGTATCCCAAAGTCCAAGACTAATAGGCTTGCCATCGACCATAACACTGGCGGAGTAGTTGTCAAAGACGGTAGGAATGTATTCGCCAGGGAAGGCATTTGTGGTGTAGGAAATGAGTAGGCAAGTCTGAAAGAAAGCATGGTCAGCAAGAGACTCTCGTTGTGATAGCCATCGCGTTGTGTTGTAAGCGACGAGGCGGGTTGTTATCCAACGTACCTTTCCGACAGCACCATCACCAGTCACCACACACTGCAGCAGCGGTCAGCCAACCAGGTCTTGCGTCAGGTAACCAGCGGCTCAACAAACCTTCAATGATTGCACGCCGGGCTGAGCCATTGTTGCGATCGGATATGAGAAAAATCGGGAGAAACGGGTATAAAATGGGCGAGTCTTGCTGAAGCGCAAAAAGTCGTCGAGGGCCAGATAGGGATGGTCGAAGCGACGATTGTCGTGTCTGGTTGAAGATGTAATGTAGAGTCTGGGCTGGAGAGAGGGGCACGCAAAAGGACTCGAGGCCGGATAACGGAAGAGGTGCGACGATGAATGACGATTTTGGATGCGACAAGCGGCGACAGAACTCGAATGGATCCTCAGGTGAGTTTCACAGCTGCATAAAAAGATAGGTCAGAGAAGGAACTTGACACAAAACCGAGGTGTAGTTCACGCGTTTTGTGCCGCAGAAGGTGAGGCCACAGCACAGGAGGAGGTTCAAACGATGGGAGCCGATCCACCTCTATCGGTGGACTAGCAGGCAAAACCATGAGAGAGGCGTCCAGGATAAGGGCAGCATGGACCAGTAGCAGTGGTTAACACGACTAGCCACCTCCAGTGCCACCTCAGGTTTGGCGTTGGCCCTGTTAAACTCCCCTGCTAACAGTAATAAGCCAAGACCTAGCCTTGCCGACTAACTTATCCGCTTAGAGTTGGGATAGGCTCAAGGCAGGCAAGGCAGGGAGTCGATGGCCATCAACAGCTTGCTGAAGAGCTGTAGCCGCCTGGGAGTGGGGAGATACAAGGGCTCAAGGGCCAACCAAGCACTGTGATTTGGGGTAAAGCGAGCTCACCTGCTGTATCGTTGAGTAAGGATTCGTTGTTGACGGCCGTCTTGGCTAAGATGGACCCTCAGCTATGGCTGGGGAATGAGTTTGGAGAGGTCGGATTGGACGTAAACCAAGGAAGGCTCCAAGGTATGAAAGGTGAAGAAGATGGGGAAGATGGGGAAGTCGTAGTAGTTTAAGAGAGACAATGAATTTGGGTGCCTATCCAAACAACGATAATAGGGTTATTCCAAGAGGCAGCGCGGCTGTTCGCAAGTGTGGGCGGTGGCTGCCAGTGTTGAAAGGTGGTGGAGAGAGAGGCTGCGAAATGAATTGAAGTACCTAGTTTTAAGCACTGAACCAAAAAGACGGCGAAACTTCCTCACTTATTTTCTTAAGCAAGGTGATCAGTTAAATGTGAACGGGTGGCGGGAAATGAGAGAAACATTTATTAGGCTTCCCATTGCATTTATTCATCCGTAGCGCGAAACATCAGAGATGATCTTCTCTTTATTAGGGGATGAAAGAGTACCATCAGAATGAACGAGTGTCTTGGCAGGTTTCTTTAACAGTTCAACTGAATCAACTTCTGTGAGAGGGATCAGCCTCAAACCCAGATATGATCATTATCATAATCAACTCTTTGTTAAGAATCAGGTTGCGGTTCGACAAGGGTAACAATAAAGAGGTTGGAGATAAAGGCCAGGGATGCATGCTCAAATCTGTTGAAACCTCCGCTGGGCGCTTAGACCCTTGTCTAAGATTTGGTTAAGTGGTTGTCATGCGCCGCTGTTATCTTACTATCTTCATATTGTAGTTTTTTAAAGATCCTCGCAGCTTCATAAGGATCGATAGCTCAGTGGTATGAGCGAGGGATTGCAGATCCCTAGGTCGCGTGTTCGATCCACGCTCGGTCCTAGATTTCATTCTTTTGCTTTTTTGCAATATGCTTGTCTGTCCCGTCTTACATGTAATCCCCTCACGCTGAATCGTCAGCTTATCCTCTTCAACGTATCCAGCTGGGCAATTTAACTATTCCAACTTTCTTTACACTTTTGATCAGTTTTGTGAGAGTGAGTATTCGGTCATTATCTTGATGCACCCACCTCATTGATCCAAATGCCAACAATACTAACACATCTATAGCCTGTCACTGATATTTATATAAAATGGCTTCTGGCTTATTCTCCAACTTCTCTCCGTGGCACATTCCCGCTGTGTTTCTGGGCACTACATTCACCCTCGGAGGTCTTCTTCCCTTGAGAGCCCCCGAGCGTGCTATGCGCGAGTATGGGTTACCAGAGGGCATTGCCAAGTCAGAACCAGCACAGTTAGCGTTTGGCATCTACGGAACTCGTGTGGCTGCTTATGGTATCGCTCTTTGGACGTTCTATCTGCGTGGTGAATATCATGTAGTCGATACGCTGCTGAGCTTGCTCTTCTGGTGGGGTACCGCCGACTTATGGATATGCATCAAGTCTGGGGTCCCAAGGACCGGTATTTGGAGGTTTACGAGTAGTGTAATCATTGGCGGCTTCGGATATTTTGGGTGTACTACCAGGTCTCTGCTTCATTGAACATTGTGCTGATGTTCCTTTTGCTTGTTAACAATCTCGAGCCTTGGCATCGACTCTTGGATTAAGGGTGCTTTTTAGTTGATCAAATTTATTACAGTTACAACCTCGGCAATATATTTGATACCTGCAGAATTCAATGGCATCGTTGATAACATATCTCGAAGAATATTGCTCTGTTCGTTTATATCAAATGCAAATGGTCCGTGCACTAAAGCTCCCCTCCACTCGTCGCGTATGGCTGAAGCTGGTCGCGCCCACTTGAACTGACATCCATCATTGACATGGATCAACATCAACAATAACCGAAAATACAAATAATTCACCAAAACATTGCGCTCGCATTTCGCCCAGGTTCCACAAAACTTCGCCGTATGACAAACCCAACGAATTCGAGACTTCTCCTAACAGTTGAGCGGCCGCCGCTCTGCCACCTACTCTGGCGCATCTAAACAATCATGTCGAGTTCCATATCGCCGCCAGGCAAAGCGACCTCACAAGAAACACCAGCGCGAACTCCTTCACGAACTCCAAACCGTCGCGCAATTAGCGCAGAGCCATATTCTGGCGTTCATACACCTCTCGATCGTAGTGTTACCCGCGATCTGCGCGCCTCTCTCCGTCGTGGTACTCCTGCATCTGGTGGTCGATCAAATGCGCCAACTCCTCACGCCAAAGCCGCTCGGCGGCTGCTTGACCAGCGCCGAACGGCAATGTTCACACCTGGAAAAAACCGAAGACAGAGCATGTTGCAACAGAGAGAAACACCCTTGGACGTTCTACGACTCCTCGGTCGAACACTAGCGCCTAAGAGCCAGCCCATTCAGTCGTCATCTTCGTCATCTCCAGGAAACAAGAGAAGCTCATCGCCGGAACAACGGGAGGAAACCAACTTGTACGACGACGATGATGATGACGACGACGACCTACTTACTCGACCGCCAAGACTTTCCTTGCCGTTGGACAATGAAGATGCTTCTAGTATGAGCTCAGACTTGCCCCCACCGAGGTTGTCACATTTGGATGAGGATAATTTTACAATGCAGTCTATTGAGATGCCACGAAGATATGCAGAAAATTCTCGATTATCTCGAGGGAGCCCTGGGAGTGAACGCATGAGCGACTACTTCAATAATGAACCTACGGAAGACGATATTGGACAGCAATCAGACTTCTTTCCTGGACTCCTGGAGGACCTTCAAGCAAGAGCTGGTCAGGATGATATGACTATGGAACCGTAAGTTTTGCTACAGGCGCATGGTCATATTTCATGACTAACACATGGACAGCATTGAAGCAGACCAAACCCGGCGGATGGATGAAGGTAGAGGGAGCGATTTCAACTTTGAGATTCCTGGTGGACTAGACGAACAAACGGTCTTCCAGATGTCTGATCCAGCCAGCGATATTCAACCAACATCTCCAATTGTTGATCAGTCAGTTGCAGAAGCCAGGGGCGATGAAGTTCAGGACGCTCGACAAGATGCTTTGTATGGCTCGGACTCGGATGCTGGGGGGGCAGATTTTGGTATGGATGGTTGGGATTACAACGATGGTGGTGTGGACGACCACAGCTCGATAAACGAGGAGCCAGAACCAGCACTTGAACCAACAGTCACGGCTGCAGTGCGTCACATGCCAGCTGATGATAGGCTCCCTCGTGGTTTGAAAGCCAACAAGAAGCGAAAGCGGATCTCACAGCATGGCATCGAATACCCAGCACTGCCTCCAGCTTTTGTCAAGCGGGTGGCTCAGACAGCTCTCCAATCGTCAGGTCTAAGCAATCAGCGACTCTCAGCGGAAACTCTAGACGCTCTGATTCAATCTTCGGAATGGTTTTTTGAGCAGCTGGGTGATGATTTAGGGGCCTACGCAGATCATGCCAAGCGCAAGACAATTGAGGAAAGCGACGTATTCACACTTATGAAACGGTAAGTTATCTCACTGGGGTATCAGCTCCATATTTTGTTCTAGCCAGACATTCTAATATCGTACAGGCAACGTCAGATAGGACCGCGTTCTTCCATGTTCTCTCTGGCGCAGAAGCACCTCCCAAGAGAACTCCTCCAGGAGCTGAGAATGCCAGTCCCACAACCTGCCAAGCAACGCAAAGCAAGGCGTGTGTCAGATCAAAGTGATGAAGGAGAGGTTGTAGAGTATACATGAGTTTTACATGATGTATGCATAATGCGATTCACAGTTTACAGGCCCTTCGAGCGGGCTACACGACGAGCAACGTCGTTTGCAGGCTTCTTGACCACCATCCAAAGCATAATGGATGTTGCGGCGCAAAGACCGTACCTAGAGTCAAGAAGTTAGAACACCCGATGCAGATTGGCGTGAGGGATCAAACAACTTACCAGGTAAAAATATACTGGGCGTGGTTGTTTCGCAGGTTGACCTCCGCGGGTCGGCCATAAGGGATACCTCGAGCCTCATAGTCAACCATTTGCATGAACTCGGGTTCTGGTGTCGTTAGCAAGACATGATGAGGGATGAAAGATCACGAAAATAGACATACCCATAGTAGCTTCGACCCAGACAGGCTGGCTGCCGGTCAAAGCAGCCATCTGCTTGACGTCCGGGAAATAAAACATGCCCTTCTCGGGCTGGTTCTCCGGCGTAAACATATTCTTCTTCCACGGCTCTCTAAGAAGTCCCTCCACTGTGACCTCACCCGTCGGTAATCCATCAGGTCTTGTCCTCTTATCCCTATGCTTCTTATCGATCCAACCGCGATTCACCAAAATCGTCGTGCCGTTCTCGCGCTCCAACGGGGTGACAACCATGTATCCATCTGTACCATCACGCATGCGCGGCCCAATGAGCATCTCCTGATCATGACGGAAATGACCCTTTGCCACCACGCGGCGATAGTCGAAGTCATGAATAGCATCGGGATCGATAGTTGGTGGGAGAGGGAGAGGATCGCGGATGAGTCGGTCTTCGAATTTGGCGATGAGTTCGGATTTCCAGCCCAGACGCTGAACTTGCCATGTTCCGAGGATGAAGGCTGTGATGGGGATGATTGCTGTATGAATTAGTATATAGCCAATGCAATTGGGTATTGGATAGCGTACCGAGGATAATTAGACCAGGGCCATGTCGTTTTCCAACGCGGACAAGCTTAGGCGGTCCATCGAGAATAGAGACGAAGTCTGGATCATCAGCTGAGGGCTGTTGCTTGCGACGGAAGAACGAGGATGTGAATTGTCTCCGTGGGGGTCCATTTGTAAGCCTTGGGCAGCGAGGAATTTGTCTTGAGATGCGCAAACTACGCAGGAGAGTACTGGGCGCATTCATTGTGGCTGGCAGCACATTGAAGGCGTGAGTGGGTTGAGTGGTGATGCCTTAGCTAACTTTGGTGATGATGTCGATCGGACAGGACCCACCTTTACGGCTCAGATGTGAATTCAAAGGCGACGGTAGATACACATTGTTAGGTAATATTTTTAACTACTAATATTAATAAACCCAATTATTAAAAACCAAAGTATAGAAAAATGATGGGTTCGTGCTTTAAAGTATAAGATGTTGGAAGTTTCCTCTTGTCGTGGTACCTAACTACCTTACCTAGTGAGAGCTGGTCCTTGGCTGAGGACTTCGCTGGAGTCGCATCTATCAGAGGTCTCTCTGTCTCTGGGCTTGGGCGTTGGCAAACCCCCGCTACGTACCTATTCAGGGGTGGCAGGTCATGACAGCTAAAACGGACTTGAACATGAACATTTCCACTGCTTTCGTCTGCAGTTCACCTTTACCCCATTTTACCGGTTGGTGCTGACCTCTCATTGTTGCATGTAATCATGATTCAGTCAAGGGTATCGATTCTCGAAACTCAACCCTATCCATCCTCCCCCGTCTCTATCACAACCACCATGCTTGGTTAAGAACGGTCCGACCCTCAGCTTAGAGCGCGGGTCCATCCTTGGGATGGACTCTTCTTGCTTTGTGTCAGTCTATGATAATGTGACGGTTCTCAAGGGTTATGAGATCTGGGTGAATGGAAGAAGGCGCTCGTACTATCCTCGTCCCTGTGAAGATTCATTACGCAGAGAAGAACTCATACCAAAAGCTTGGCCGACACCCGAGAATCTTGCAATGTTTTGGACTCGAGGAAGTTCATTCGGGGGTGCATTCTCTCCGGCTCGAAATGGCTCCCATGGGAAATGTTCGGCAATTCATTGAGGAGCATATCGATGAACCCATACCCAGACAGAGCCGCCTCCAAATGGCCTTGGATGTCGCAGTCGGCGTCAGCTATCTTCATTCACAAAACGTCCAGCACGCGGATCTCAGCTGCCGGAATTTGTTCCTTTTCAATGATCATCGTATCAAAATTGGCGACTTTGGCGCATTGTTGGCGGAAGGGCTTGAATTTTCTGCAACGGTGTGTGAAGAGATGCGGTATGAGCTTCCCCTGCGAGGCCGGACATTCAATGATCGTCCAATAGTGAAACGGGAGCTGTTTGCTTTGGGCTCAGCCATCTACGAAATAATGGCATGGGGCAAGCCGTACCCCGATTTAGAGGACGATGAGATAGAGCAGCGATACGCTCAAGACGAATTTCCTATATTGAATGATCCTGTTGGTCACGTCGTCGTTAAGTGTTGGAGAGAAGCTTATGCTACTGCCGAGGAGGTGGTTGCATCTTTGAAGTGTGTATATGAGCCATCTCAGTTATTACCTAGCGGGCAGTAAGTAAAGGAACATTCGATGATAGATAGCTGTTGTCACATGGAAGAGAAATTGGAAGCTGTTGCGTGATAACTAATATTGTGCCTTGTTCACGTTACCTATAGGCTGCAAGGGTCTCAAATGTTAGCGTGAGACCTGTTTTTGCTATTTGGCTACCAGCTTACCTAGGTATATTGCGGGTAAGATGAACACGACATGTCCCTGATTTATGAGTCCTTGAACTATTCGCAAGGCCCCCGGTCTACTGTTGGAGATCCACGATCTCTCTCCACGATCATTTTCATACCAAGCAACGAGCCGGCATTCTACATGATGCCATGTTCTGGATTATTAATCGCACTCTCTCAGCTATCTCGACGACTTGGGAAACCTCCATAAGATTCATCTACGTTATCTTACGTCTTCCACTAGCGTTTATCACAGGCTTTCAGCAGCTAGCAGCAATCACACTCCAACCTGCTGCTGCATGGCCTTTGACAGAGCAACAGATCTATCGTCGCACCGATACTTTCTTTCGGTCCATCGACGAAGATGCTATCCGGGCACTAGGCACCCAGCATCACATCAAAAATCTACCATGCGAAGTCAAGGCCCGACACCAAGGCAGTTTCAATGGCTGTTTCGTGCTCGAGTTTACCGACGGCTCTACGCGCATCGTGCGGCTTCCTCTTGAGCCAGCAGTACATGATACGTGGAACAAAGTATGAAGCGAAGTTTGCACAATGCGGTCAGTATACCCGGTCCAGTCTGAAGCGTATGAATAGCTTTGCCTTGGCCCTTAACCAACATTGTCCTCGCAGGTACATACGACGCCATACCAACATCCCCGTTCCCCAAGTATATGCATACGGTCGGAGCCGACTCTATCGAGATACCTTAGAGCGTCAAGTCTTCATGATCATAGAACACGTCAAGGGCCGGCCATTGGCCAGGAAAGTGCTAGAGTCTAGTCCAGAGCCTCGCCGTGAGCATTTTCTTCAGCAAATGGTCGATGTCTTTGCGGAATTTCGAAAGCTCTCCTTCACACGGGGCGGATCGCTAATGCCGAGCAACAACGAAGACGTCGAACTCGAAAATCCACCAGACATTGTAGGTGCCTTCTCGATTCGCAAGAACGAACTGCAAGCGGCCGGGTACGCAATGCCACGCATTGTGACTACTAGTGCAACAGGGTTCTTCGATGAGCAACGTCGCGTCCTTCAACATATGTGGACAATGCCTTACAAAGACCTGGATCACATACAAGCTGAGCGAGAGGAGTTTGCACAACGATATATCTGCCAGCCAGAGATTCAAGACCGAATCGGTATCGACTCGGCAAGTCAGACATTCTTTCTAGCACATCCCGACCTTCGCCTCGGAAACATCATCATAGACGATGAGCTTAATATAAGTGGCATCATCGATTGGGAGTTCGCGGCAAGCGTCCCGCAGCGTGCTTTCGCCCCCCCGACATGGATTACAGGCAATGACTTGGGACTAGCCGACCTACCCTCCGAATTTGCACGCGTTCTATCTTATATGAAAGAGAAGTCGGAGTACCACTCTCAACTCGCGGCTGATTGGGGTTCCAGAGACCCCCTTGTTTGGTCAATATCTCACATACTTATAGATCCAGCGGAGCTTGACTTTGTTTTCTGGGAAAAGGTCATGCCCAACATCACTGCGCTATGTGACATTCCTATTCCCGATGATGTACAGCTACAAGCAGACGTGGATCAGCGGCTGGGAGTATCACAGAGCTTCGCCCAATACCTCGATAAGAACAATCTCAACGTGGAAGGGCGGGAAGAAGAGATCCACCGCTTGTTGGAACAGAGTCGGGTTATGATCGACGAACTGAAAAGCGGAGCAGTCACTCAGCCATAAGTGTGAAGCTTATATTTAAACGACGCGTAATGTCCCTTACTAGTTGCCTACACGTTGTTGCGTCTGCATCTCGTTGATCTTTAGCCATAGCACTCGTGAGCTCTCTAAATTGGACCGCCTCTCTCTCCAATACCTCGATTTGGCTATCCACGTCTTGTGCCGCCGCTCTTCCTCTTTTCGTTCGCGAGCTCGAACCTTGTTCGGACAGCACTTTCAACGAGTGGATATTGTTCGCCAAATTGGAAATGGCTGTGTCCTTATCGGTTGCTTGTATCAACTTTTCCAGTTCGGCCATAAACCTCGCTCGAGTCGGATCGTCTATGATTCAGCAAGACTTGAAGAGATGCATACGTTCGGCATGATTGATGAAGATCCAGAAAGGCTAGTTGGTGACCTACAAATGCTAGCGATAGTGTTTTACCGACTTGAGAAATAGTATGCGAAGGATGTGTAAATTAAGTGTTGGAGGGGACGAGACTTATGTACCGAGACTGCACTCATTATGGCGATTCAAGAACTAACAGCCCATTCAGTTGGTTCAGAGCATCGTTCAGCCTACATAATATGCAGGCCGGCCCAATATTACCTGCATTAGGAGTCTCGCCAGCCTACTGTGTGGCTGTTGGCTATGCATAACGTCAACTGCACCGTCCTATTGTTCAAATCGGGATAATTCCCCCACCTCTTGAAGTCGGATATTAAACTAACTATTAGGAGATAAGGAGAGGATGTAGGTCTTAGGTTAGAATCTTTAGT
>JABCJY010001237.1:0-14223 GCA_013184415.1 Fusarium concolor
TGGTGTGATTCTTTAAGTGGTGAGGGATGGTACCAATAACAATACATAATTCTCCAGCACAATCTTAAGGAGAGGTGTAGCATGTCACATGCGCTACACGGTGGATTGCCTCTAACGTCCCTCGATGGTACGACGGTAGAAGCGTCATTATGTTTCATGATTATGTCGCGCTACGTCCCACACCTAACAACCGTACCTACCCTATTTTGCTCTACACGTCATGCTTGAATGACCGACGGTTTTACCAAGAGCCTGCAGCTCCAGCTATCTGACCTTTTCACACTTGCCAGGAGCCTAGTCAGGTTTAGAACCTTCTTTAGATTGCCCCGATGGACATGGCTAACACACCATTTGATAAGCTTTTGCCGTGTTTCTTGATCACGGATGTGCTCCTCAGATCGTGACAATATTCTTTTATTGCTTACTTGCTGGACAATATTTGTGGCGAACAGCTCAGGCCACGTCCATACAGGCTCTGGGGAGTGGCTTGAACAGCCTTACCGTTTCATCGTTGATGTTATCCACGTCTCCAAGAGACATGTGTTCGTATAAATCCTGTACAGTAGTTCATACCATAGGGTGTGATATGACCCTTATCGCAAACAATTTTAGTACACTCACCATCCCATGAATCGAAAACAGCGTTTGCCGTAGGCCAGTTGTTCTCGGTGCAGTTGGTCTCGAAATTGGCAGTTTGGCCGATGCCAAGGGTGTGCGAGATCTCGTGCATAGTGGTGAACTTATTCATATAGGGGGTGCTGCCGTATTGGATCTCCCCGTTGTTGTTACCACCGGCAGTGGGAATGTTGGGATAGTAGGAAAGAGTGAGGGCCTTTGAGGCGTTGGTGAAGCGAGCGTAACGGGCGGTAACAGCCTTGGCAGCTTTCTCCATGAGATTGTATACTTTAGTCTGTTCAGCACTGGGGTTGTCGACTTTTTCAATCGTCCAAGTCCACTCAGCTGGGACAGTGGAGAGGCAAGCGATGCCAGCAGCAATAAGAGAGGATCATATATTGTTTGGATGGGAGGAGTGGGTAAGGTATGAAGCGAAGGAAAGATAGAGTAAACTGGTAAAGTGAGCTACCTCAAAGAGAATCTAGCTAGCTAAATATGTCCATCATAAACCGCTTGTTTCTAAATCTGTCTAGAAATCTCTTTCCATCTTCTTCGACTCCACCCTGCAGCTCGCCAAGTATGGCGGCAAGTGTAGCCTCCACTGCATCACCAACTTGCCTGCTTCCGCATACATAGACGTTACCACCCTGTTCCCAAAGGCTTATAAGTAGTTGCTTCTGCTCGACCATTCGATCTTGCACGTATTTGCAGCCCGCTGTCTCTGCCGAGTCGCATGAGTATGCCCTTTTAACGACGACAGCACCTTCAGCTTCCCAAGCATCGAACTCTTCTCGATAGAGATCATCATTTTGGTTGCGACAACCAAAAATTAGTAGAGCTGGCACCAACTTGCGTTGAGCCTCCGTTTGGATAGCCCTATGCTCTATGAAGCCGCGAAACGGGGCCACACCAGCACCAGCGGCGATACAGATAATTGGTGTGGTTTCTGGGGAAACGGGAAGGTGGAATGAGATGTGTGAGCGGCGTACAGAGACATGAAGACGGTCATCTGGCTTTAGGCCTGCAAGAAAGTTCGTGGCTACTCCCATGTGATGACCTTGCCCACTCAGTGAGGGCTTTTCAAGTACCGAATACGTCAGAGTAGCATGACTGGGGTCATTGAGAGGCGAGGATGAAATGGAACTGAGAGATAGTGGATAAAAAGTTAGCAAAAACGTGGACTACAGCGACAGCGTACCAAGAGATTTATACTCACTATTGCCTGGTCCTCATAGGCTGCAGCATGCCCAGATATGTAGCAATAGGCAACTCAACCGATGGATACCTCTCAAGCAGATCTAAAACAGATACACGCTTATCCTCAAGTTCGGTCTTGAATTTGAAGTCAGAAGCAAGGAGCTCAAGTTCGGTCCTGACCTCTTCACTTGGCGCATGGGCTGCAAGAGCGAGTGTGTTCTTCTTTGTAGCAAGGGATGATAACTCAACATAAGAACTGAGTACATCCCAAGCTGGTGTCGGGACTCCGGTCGGTAGTGAAATGATTTCATTTGCCTTGATAGTGAGGACAGCATCCCAGGGAAGTTTGAATCGTCGGAGGACTCGAGCAACAGCTTCGCGAGAATTCATTGGAAGAACCTCGAGGTAGTCGCCTGCTTCATACGTACAGCCTGGAGGAAGCTTCAACTGGATGTGTCTTTTGCGAGGCAGTCCCCACGCCGCGAGCTCTTTCTCACTCAGCACAATAGCTTCTTTGACACTTTTCCGCAGTGTTGAAGTGCGAGATACTGAGATATCGACACTTAACCCCGATGACCCCGTATGAGTTTCCGGCTTTCCGTTAGAGATGCTGGGGTACTTTGCCTGGATAGCAGGCCATAGTTCTTTATTTTCCCACGCCTCAAAGTCCAGAAAGGGATCTCGTTCCGCGACATTTGTCAAGCCCAGCGTCAAGAGTCGCTCGCCACCGTGCTTTTCAAGCTTGTCATCAATTAGTTTGGGAATTCGATGAAAGGTCTGACGCCATTCTGAATTGCCGACACCAAAGACGACATAGGGCACCTTCTCCACCTCGTTACTAGTGAGACTCTGGGTCCAGGTTACAAAATGCCCGGCGTTGTCAGGTGGTTGGCCCTCGTAGGAAGCTACAAAGATGACAACTGGATGATCCCGGGGCAGCCTATTCCTAGCAGTATCGAGTGTATCGACTACTCTCGCTCTGAAGCCGTGTGATGAAGCATTCGACGCAAGCCGATGGGCCAGAATCTCGCAAGTTCCACTGTTGGAACCATAGTAAATACTTATAGGGTTACCAGCAGGACTGATCTCAGATGTAACTGGCGAAGTTGGAATTTGAGTGGTGGGTATGTCTCGATCATTGGTAATACCACGCAGCCTACTTTCGAGATCAAGAGAAGTCATGCCGTGGCGAAGAGAAGCGCGCATGAGAAAGTCCTTAGGTTTAATCGTGAGGGTTTCAGCGATCTTGAGCTTATATGACGGGTCGTCCAAGTAAAAGTCGAAGTTCTGTAGGAGCATGGATGTAGCTAGGAGCATCTCTTGCCATGCGAAAGCCCTGCCTATGCAGGCTCTAACGCCATTGCCAAAAGGTTTCCAACAGTTAGGAAACTCTTGTTGTAAACGGTCAAAGTTCTCGTTGAGCATACGTTCCGGTTTGAATTCCTTAGCATCCGCGCCGTATACCAAGGGATCGAGGTGAGATCTGGAGAATATCGCTGCGACAGCCTCACCTTTCTTGATGCGATACTTTCCATCTAGCAATGTTTCCTCGCGGGCTTCAAGAGTGATACCAGGAATTGGCGAGCACTGACGGAGTGTCTCACGTAATACCTAATAGCAAGTCAGAAGTCTTGCCAACTACTTTACGAACAAGTATTTTCTTAATGTGGCAGCGATTGGGTTTACTTACGGCTGGTATGTACTTCAACTGGAATAGATTGTCAACTGTGATAGGATCCCGTCCCATGATATGATCAACCTCTTGTTGAGCCTTTTGATACGCATCCGGATTCTTGAGCATTGAATAAAATGCAAATGATAGAGTTCCGGAGGTCGTTTCATGTCCTGCAATGAGGAAAGTGAGAAGATTGTTGACAATACTTTCATCGTCCATCCCAGAACCCGTTCTTGGGTCTACGCCATTCATCATGGCTGCTAGCAGATCCTTCCTCTGGTTGGCATTTGGGTCGGCCTTGCGTGCTTTGATGAGCTCCTCGGACGTTGTTCGCATGAAATTAATGTCTTTGGCTAGCTTACGCTCAGACGATCGATAAAAAACTTTCGCCCAAGTCGGTCGCAAGCTACGATTTCCAAGCTCGACTAGCGAATCACCCATAGACTTGACGAATGGATGCGTTACATCTTTATAAAAAGAGTTGAAGCGGTAGCCCATAGAGCAGAGAGCGATTGTGTCGAGAGCTAAGCGAGTAAAGTCCTCGCTCGCAGAGATTGGGGAGGCTGAGCCGTAGCGGGCCCATTTCAAAGTCATTTGGGAAACGACGTCGTACATCTCGTCAAACATCGATCTAATGGCCGCTGGTCCAAAAACGGGCATAAGAACTCGATGGGCAATACCCCAACTGACCTCGCCTTCTCTGGCAGTAAATAGACCGTCGCCAGCGGCAAGACGAATTTCAGCTAACTCTGCTTGTATGGCCTTTCTGAAGCGTTTCTCATCGCAGAGCTCGTTTACGAGTTTCTGACTACCGACAAAGACGCATGATCCCACTTTGGGAAATCTCAATCGGTATATTTCGCCTACATTATCCCGTGCGTTAGTGGTTACATGATTCTGGTATCGGCCTGGGGACCATGAGTTGGGTCACGTACCATAGGTATCATGAAGTCGATCAAAGTCTTGTAAAGAGTCCTCAGATCTGAACTCTGCAACATTTCCAAGGAAGGGCAAGCCTTTCGGCTCAGGGATTGGCGTCGATTCGTCACAGGTTGTTGCCATGATGCCCTGTGAAACTGGCGGATATGCAAGATACAGACAAGCGGGCGAACCCCAAGATGACTATTACTTGGTCTAATCATATCAATCAGTGGCAGCAACTAATTTACTAACTCTTTATATGGGAATTGTACATAAGATGAAATTTGTCACTCTTAGCACCCAGTGGCTGGCCGCGGAATCCGATGCACCCACTAAGACAGACCCGCAGGTCCCGGGTGGCAGATAAAGCACCGACGGCCACTTATACCCATGCTGACCAGCGCTCGGCAAAGTCCCAAAGTATCAGTGCTATGATCGCCTCCTTGGGGCATGTCTTTTTTGATAAGGGGGTGGTCCATTTTCGTCCAAAAGCAATCCGTGGATTATTCAAAAGATTGCCAGCACTTTCTTTGATTGTACCAAAGAGGCTTATGAATTAGCGATTAGTTACCTAGCTGGTATAGGAAATTCTATCCATCTACGATTACGATGTCCTCAACTCCTTTGTGAAATTGAATGACAGAACGAGGTGCCATTAAACAAGCATTTCTAAATCCATGAGGTGCCTTGACCAGACGCAAGGCACGTAGGTAGCTATTCCATGTCTGACTAGGCCAGACTGCACGAGATTAAGAAAGGGTTTGATCTTAGAAATTGCAATCTTCGTATTCTCAATTACCTCACCGAGTTCAATGTCTACACTGATTCAATCTATCCAAAGAAATGACCGAGCACGGGTATACTAGCCACCCACGACTTTCCCACGCGTTGGTCCTCTAACGTCTCGCCTTTCTTGAAATTTGGTTTCCCAGCATCGATTTCAGACCGGTTGGCAATATTGAATGGAGGATAACGCCACTCTGTAAATCTATCAATCCATCCAGGAAGGGTGACAACAGTTCTGTTGTGACTAAAAGTGTCGAATCCCCATTTTCCATGATAGCTCCCATGACCCGAATTGCCCACGCCGCCGAAAGGTGCAGATGGCACATCTGCGTGAATAGCCACGTCGTTAACAGTAACTCCACCAGACTGTGTTGAGTTTAGAATCTCATCGATCTCTTTCTGTGATTGAGAAAAGACGTAGAGAGCTAGAGGGTGCGACATGTCGTTGATGATTTCAATTGCCTTCTTGGCTTCAGCTTTGATTATCGGTAGCACAGGACCGAAAAGCTCCTGTGAAAGCAGGCTATCAGACATTTCAACACCCTCCACGATGGTAGGATGAATATATCTTTCTGCTGGCACATGCTCTCCGGTGTAGGCAATATGTCCCTCTGTGGTCTGAATCAAATTTTCCAGCCGATTGAAGTGCTTGTCATTGATGATGCGAGCAAGAGTGTCGTTGCCATTTTCCAGCATAGTCTTGAGCCAGTATATCATGCGAGCCACCAACTCGTCGTGTATGCTCGGATCCACGAAGACATGATTAACGCAAACGCATATCTGGCCGAGATTCTGAAGCTTCGCATTGACTAGACGCTTGGCGGCCATGTTTATATCGGCTGTTTTGGTAACGATTGCCGGTGCCTGGCCACCAAGCTCGAGCGCTGTCGGTGTGACATGTTTAGCTGCAGCTGAAGCGATGATGCGTCCGACTTGAGTGCTGCCAGTGTAAAAGATGAAATCAAATTGATGATCAAGGACGAATTCCATTTGCGCAGGCTTCGCGCATACGACAGAAATAGCCGAGTTATCCATGTATTTGGGTACGAGACTGGCCAATAAACGTTCGGTATGGGGTGCCATTTCTGAAGGCTTCATTATGACAGCGTTGCCTGCGGCGATAGCAGCAATGGCGACATCAACGAGCGTCGAGATGGGAAAGTTCCAGGCTCCGATGACCAGCACAAGGCCCAGTGGTTCTTTGCGAATCCACGCTTTCCCAAGCGTGCCATAAATAAAGCCAGCATCGGGTGGTGTCGTACCTCGAGCCCATTCCTCCAGGTGATCGAGTGCTTCAAGAACAGCCTTTTTGGCTTCATTGATATCAGCCATGAGGGACTCGAAGGCGTGTCTATGTAGATCATCTGCTAAGGCGTCAATGAAAGCGGTCTCGTTCTCATCGAGAAGCCAGAATAGCTGCTTCAACTGCCATTTTCTCCATTTCAAGTCTTTGGTCTTTCCAGATCGAAATGTGGATCGCAAGTTCTGGTAAACTGTCTCAAACTTCTGCTCAGAGATGTCGGCCATTGCCATAACTTGAGACCGCCCGTTGACTGTCCGATGATAAGGAACGAGTTTGAGGGTAGAGTCTTATGAATTGAAGATTGAACAAAAAGTAGATTGCGGAGTGAGACCTACGAGGAAGGGCACGACACAACTGAAATCTGAAATGATCGTTGCGTATTTCAAGAACGTGGTGCCGAGGCACGGACATTGAGAGCGGAGAAAAGATGCCGAACACTGCACTCGACGGGGAAGAAGGCTGCGGATTCAGGCATCGCACCAGTCGTCTTAGAAACCGGCCGACGGTGACATTTGCTGTAGGGCACCGCCTCTTTGCCAGCAGAGGGGTGCAGCCAATGAGTCCGAAAGCGGGGAACTGGCCCGGATCACTGGAACCCGCGGGCTCCGTCAGTTATCTCGGCTTTTCAACTTTCTTGACTAGAGTAATTGCTATACGATTTGAGCAACTATCCAAACGGGACCGTGCTGGATATTAAACAGGTCGTCTTCTTTGGTTCCCAAACTTACACGTCATCCTGAACATTCAAAGTCTATCAGTCGAAACTGTGCACAAGCTTCACAATATCGCAACCAACTGGCAGCCATCATGGAGTCATCAAAAGACCTTGGTAGTTAAATCTTTTCCATTCACTTCCACCGGCTCCGCTTACTGATCGCTTCGTGCTAGTACAAATTATTGAAAAGTACATCACTCAGGATCCAGGCCTCCCTCGACAAAACCCAACCTCGTCTTATTGGCAACACATACCACATCCATTGGCCGATACCAGGTCCCCATCCTTCCCAACAATAGCTGATGTTGTTGTGATAGGGTCTGGTATCACTGGCGCTAGTGTTACCAAAACCATCCTCGATAATGATCAGGAAGCCAAAGTGGTAGTTTTTGAAGCACGATCACTATGCTCCGGAGCTACTGGCCGCAATGGAGGCCAATTGGCTACTAACGCTGGTGAGATTTACTCTGAGTACAAGGAGCGGTTCGGCAAAGAAGTAGCCGGAGATATCGCGTCTTTCACCTTCAAGACCTGTGAGAGGATGAAGGAGATCATTAATGAATACGCACCAGACGAGAGTGAGTATCGCGAGGTCACCAAAGTACGCACTTTCTTGGATGAAGAGACTTTTGCTGCTATGAAAGATAGCATTGAGCAAATGGAAGCGGATCATCCCCATCTGCGAGGTATCTACAGCATCATTGATAAGGACGTTGTTCTCAAGGTATGTAACCATGCTTTTACACAAACACAGGCTCTCTGACACCGTATGCTTTGCTATAGAAACATGGTGTTCACGGTTCAACTGGCGGTGTGACTCTGTCTGCTGGAGTATTGTGGCCATATCGCGTTATCGCCAAGATATTCGAGGCTCTACTGGCAAAGTACATAGACCGGTTGAACATCGAAACCAATAATCCAGTCACCTCAATCGAGCACATCGACGGAACGTACATCATCAGTACACCCCGAGGCCAGACCCGTGCTCGCCATGCTATCCACTGTACAAATGGTTACGCGAGCCACCTGGTCCCAAAGCTTCGTGGCCTACTTTTCCCAGTCCGTGGAACAATGACGGTTCAGGACCTTGGTCCTGGCGTCCCCAATAATGGAGCAAAAGACTCTTTTGGCTTCCATTACGTCCCCGTTTATGATGAAGAAACCGAAACGCTTGCTGATGGGCTATGGTATCTGACCCAGAATGCCAAGTCAGGCTACTTCTTCATTGGGGGCGAGAAGGCGACCATGGACCAGAGCTTAACAGCCGACGACACAGCCTACAGTGAGATCTGTGTCGACCATTTACAGAAAATCCTACCTGAATTTTTTAATTACACTGAGATCAGGAAAGATCCGCTGATTAGTGCTTGGAGCGGAATTATGGGGTTTACTCAGGACGGAGCACCGTACGTTGGTAAGCTTCCTCCTTCAACCACGGGCCGCTCGGGAGCAGGAGAGTGGATTGTTGGGGGATTCAATGGCTATGGAATGCCGTATTGCTGGCTTGCGGGTGAGGAATTGGCCAAATCGGTGCTCGAACAGAGCGAGAGCAGTCAACTGCCCAAGGCGTTCGGGGTTAGTGATGAGCGTTTGTCGCCTGAGCGAATCGCCGTGGTGGCAGAAGCAATTGCATCGCTTAGATGGTGAATTCAACTGCCATTATAGTCAGGGTTTTAGTTTTAGTGTCAACTAGTGCTTTGTTTCCCTTTTGCTAAATTCAAGACTCGCCAAATTATTATTAAACAAAATGTTGGATAAAAGTCGATATCTTCCCCTGACTGTATCTTTGGGATAAGCAATAAGTCCAGTATAAGACATTAAGCCAATGAAACGAATCATTTTATTTCCGTACAACACGAGAGGTTCAGGCAGACACTTGTGCAAAACCACAAAGCAACTGGATTTGGGCAGACATGCGGAGTCAACAATGATTGTGAGCTTTGTACATAGTGTACGATGTGACTACTAAATAGTTCGAGATCGAAAATCATCCCCCATACAGTTTTTGAAGCAATGTAAATGCAACATGAATAACTACATTATCTTAGACGCAGATTCAGATGCGCTAAGGCACTGGACCACCAAGGAGATAAACACGAATTTTTCGACCATAATCAGGCCCTGTATGAAGTCTTTCCATCAACCTTGATTTGTCATGGCGCGTCAGGCTGCATGAGATTGATGCAGTCGTGGAACGCGTCGTGAGTTGGCCATGAGTCCGAACTCAACAGAGGATTACGTCCGCGGCTCTATTTGTTGATCATCTGGTCGACTGTCGACTGTCGTACAATGTCGGCAAAATCGACTGTCCCTTCTATGCAGTGTCGATTGTTGTGTCTCCATGACTCCACAGCGACCAAATCGAGGCCTTTGAAATCATCACCACCAACCATGTAGGCAAGAACAGAAGCGACGAGTACCCCCAAAACAACGATAATGGTGAGAGGGAGCTCGTCTTTGGTCGGCGGAAACGCACGAGTGATGAGAAAATAGGCAGACGTGAGCACCCCCAAAAGGTGGATGGTCCAGCTGAAACGCCCTGTATAGAAAGGTCCTGGGACCCACCTGTCACGGGCAAAAAGACGAAAGGTGATGGGTGTAGCCCATATAATCAAGCTTGCTAGTGTTGCCAGTGAGTACACGATATCACTGGCGTGCGAAGATAGAGACAAAAGAAGGAACAAATATGAGAGGCAGAGCAGAAGACCGGTGGCCATCAGGGGCATGTTGGTTCGCTGGTGTACGCGGCTGAGATAGGAGCTGTAAGGAAGGCCTCCATCTCTAGCAAAAGCCGCCACTTGCGTTGCATACGTTAGAAGCATACCACTCCCTCCAATGGTCGAGAAGACACTGCCAAGAAGGAGAACGGCGACAGTACCGGGGCCTCCCCAGTGATTATATACTATAACAAAGAAAGGATAGCCTCTGTCACGTAGTTCTCCGTCAGTATGCAATGGGCTCTAGCAAGATGGTAGGGTGTCTCAGGAATGTAGTCGAACTTACGTTTTATCTGCAATAACAGCGTCCATATCAGGTATGCAAAAGGCAAAGGTCAGGCATATTCCAAGACCCAGAATTGCTGTACAACCGAAAGACTCCATGATAGCCTTCGGAGCCTCCCTTCGAGCATCGTGGGTCTCTTCAGCCACGTAGGCCGGAGCTGCCCAGATGGAATTGACAAAAAGAGCGCCGTAAAAGGAGAATGGAACTGCAATCCCTGTTTCAGGCCAGTTCGAAGAATAATTCTTGAAACTGCCAAAAACATCTTCCGCGCTGGCAAATGGAATATCGAGCATGGAATGGCGAACCGGGAGCGCAATGATGAAGCCGATGCACGACAGACCCAAGAAAGTTGCTATTTGTCAGGAAAGTAGAAATAGTCAGCAAACTCCGAGTTCGACACAAAACTTTGGTTTTCTTGATGTCCTTACCCGTAATGATCATAACGGTGCTTACATTCTCCAATCGTAAAAGCATGAGGCTAGCCCAGAGCGTGATTACACCCATGGAGATACCCATCAATTCTGCATTAGAAAACTCATATTCTGTCGCAATGGTAATGGTCTCAGCAAGCCCTGCTGCGATAGCGTAGGCAAAAGCAGCGAGTCCGGTTGCCAAGGATAGGACATTGAACCACCCTACTATGAAGGCAATGGGGCGAGAGAATCGTCCAGGAGCCAAGGCAGCAGACCACCAATAGAACCCACCATTAACGGGCATGGAGGAACAGAGCTCTGCAATAGCGATGGCTTGAGGAAGCATCATCAGATTAGGAATGATCCATCCCCTGTACAAAGTATGTCAGATTTGTTGGTATGTTGCGAAGCCGATAGACATTACCATGAAAGCCCCCAATAGCCTGCGTAAGTCACTTGGTATGAGCCAACCACCATGATTGCACCCAGTGGTCTAGGAACCTGTAAGTGAGACGGCACACGAAAGATGAGCAGGCCAGAGTTGTGGAACATACGACGATAGAGCCATAACAATCGCGACGCCTACTAGGGCGCCCAAGACCCTGCGATAGGCAGGAGCGTATCCAAAGGCCGAAATGGTGCCATTTTCGATGGTGTCGCCGCCGGCCGTCCGTATGGTAGTCGAGCCGATGCTCTCTTCGTATGACCTTCCAACAGTTCTATCGGTTTCGGCAAAATCATCTCTTGTTGCACTGTGGTGAGCCATGATGCCACAAGAGTCGATAGGATTGATGGAGGATAGGTGTAATTTGATAGCAAAAGATGTGAGTATTGGTAATACTCCGCCCGATGAATAGGAGGATCACGGCTTCTTAACAAGCCAAAGAGAGGAAGGGGATTGAATGCGGCTAGTCGAAGACAGTGCCTCGATAAGTTGCAGCGAAAACCATCAGTGGGCACTTTGTCCTACCCCTCAACCCCACAGATAGGTGACGATCTCACTGGATTATGCCGTGTTGATACCCGAACGCTAACCCCCGGATACCAAGATAAGAAGGCTGAGAAAGTGGCAATCAACCGATTTACTCGTCACCTCGACGACACAAGGGACGCGTTTCGTACCAGGCAGGGGGCAGTGCTTCTCTGTTGCAGTACGCAATGGCACTCCAATTAAGAAGTCAAGAATTACCGATTCCCCCTGGTAGAAAGCCAAGACACGGCGTCAATGCTTTGGGCTAGCCGAGATGAAAAACCAATTACAAAAGGGCCGACGGCCGCTAACGAGGGACATGTCCTCAGTCTCGGCTTCAGCCCTGATGGGTCAAAGTGGAGAAGAGGCTGTGCTTATGTTTTGTCAAGTTTCGCTGAAATTTGACACACTAATCATGAACAGGCCCAATTGATCCACCCACACCTTGATTCATCAAGATGCATAGCCTCCGCCATAACAACTTATCCAGAATACTGGCCAACCGACGCCCAACGATAGCTCACATTCCAAAGACTACGTTCTCAACATCTGGGGAAAACCTTGACAGCCCTCCGGACGTTCTCACGCTTCACAAGAGGAAAAATTGTCTTTTGTCGTCCGGATACGCTCATGCCTTGACATGTAGAAAGATGACGAGTTCTACTTCACTACCTGGTGCACCGAGCAGCTCATCACGATGGGAACAGATCGCAAAGCTCAAGCAAAATCAACGGGAGGATTCGGTGTCTCGATGGGCGAAACAGCACCTGGGCGCCGCTCTCCCACGGCTTCCTCCGCCGAATACTAAGAATGTCCGAAGTTGGCCTCGCCAGAGTGGCCATCTAACGGAAAGACAGCTAGAGATTACTTCTTCTGTCCCGACCATGATTCTAAACAAAATTGCGAACAGAAGTTGGACAGCTGAAGAAGTCTTGCTTGCTTTCAGCTTCAATGCCACGATTGCGCATCATCTCACCAACCCGTTGTCAGATGTTTTCTTCCAGAAAGGTCTCGAGCGTGCTCGCGAGCTGGATCGATATCTGATCCGGAAAGGTCGCGTTGTCGGCCCTTTACACGGGCTACCTATGAGTTTGAAGGATGTCATGAACCTTGAGGGCCATGCCACAACACTTGGGTTTGTTGCCTTGGCCGATAACATCCAGGAATCTTCAGATGATCTTGTAAATCGGCTATACGATGCAGGCGCTGTCTTCTATTGCAAAACGAACGTTCCTCAGTCTCTGATGTCTGGCGAATGTGACAACCTGCTATATGGCTGCACCAGTACCCCGGATAACAGGCTTCTATCGGCTGGTGGCTCCAGCGGAGGTGAAGGCTCCCTGATAGCATTACGAGGAAGCCCTCTGGGTATTGGAACCGACATTGCTGGATCTGTGCGAACACCAGCCAACTTCAACGGCATCTATGGCTTGTGTCCAACGTACGGCCGGCTTCCTTGTCATTCGGCTGAACGCTCTTCGATCGGTTTGATCAACGGAGTTGCTGGTCCCATGAGTGCATCTATTGATGGACTAGAGCTTTATACACGTACCGTTCTTTCTTTCGAGCCGTGGAACTGGGATGCTATATGCCAACCATTGCCATGGAACGAGGAGCTATTTTCGCGTACAAAACGCTGGGCAGTCGAAGGTAGTCTTTGCTTCGGCTTCGCATCCCATGATGGTATCGTGCGTCCACATCCCCCCATCCAGCGGGGTCTCAGACAAGCGAAAGAGGCCTTGATTAAAGCAGGACATAAAACTGTTGATGTTGAGTTGCTGGACTCCAAAGATGAAATGTGGGATACAGCTGTGCGCATCTTCTGCGCGGATGGAGGTAAATCTCTGAGAGAAACACTAGACTTGGTACCAGAGCCTGCCATACAAGGAATCATTGTGCCTCCGCCCTCGATGGCATTGACAGCTGGTGAATTAGAGGAGAAATCCAAAGCCTTACTCAAAATCCGGCAAAGGTTCTTGAAGCGATGGCAAGACACGATTCATGTGACCAAAACCGGACGTCCTATCGACGTTCTTGTCATGCCATCAGGTGGCCATGTCGCGCCGCCTCACGGCACGATGGAGTATTTCCTCTACGAAGCTATTTCAAACATCATCGATTGGCCATGTGCGACCATTCCTGTTTGCAACGTTGATCCTTTGCTGGATTCCAAGCCTAGCCCAGGTGAAACGCCTGCGCCCTTATCTAAAGAAGACCTGAAGAATCAAGAAAAATGTAAGTCTTTCCAAAACATCTCGCAACCTAACTCGAGAATCGGCATCTAATCATCTTTCTCAGATTCGCCTGAGGCATATGAAAATGGTGCCGTGTGTTTGCAAATCCTGGGCCCCAGGTACAGTGAAGAGGTGGTCTTGGCCAGCATGAGGGTTGTGGACGCTGCACTTGGTCGGGGATACGAAGATTTACTGTAATCTTGACTCATTTGTCCTTGTAAAGCGGCATGTTTGATTTACCGAATATTTCGGCTTGTTTTCTCTCGGTTCTGATTGGACTACTAAATATATGCCTCTAAGTCACGGGACCGGGATCTTGTCACCCCGCGATCCTGTTACCCTGCTTTTAGCTGCAATACTATAACCTTTATTAATTAAATTACTTAAAAAG
>JABCJY010001241.1:0-11255 GCA_013184415.1 Fusarium concolor
TTTTTAAGGATAGTTATATTTTGAGGGGGTTAAACGACAAGTGATCTTCCACAAAATCCTACCAAAGACGAATAATTTCAGTTTCTGGCTGTACCTGCCAGGGCCTATCTAGATCTATGCTCCCTAAACCCTTAGTATTGCCTATCAAAACTCCATATATGAAACCAATGCTTATTTCGTAATATCATCACGTGGATTATTCACTTTATCCCAAAGCCCTCACTCCCATGAACGGCAGTCCATAACAACTTCTCCAATCTTTGCTTGGACTTGTACCGCGAGAGTGACAACATGTTGAAGCATGTTCGAGCGATGGGAAACCTGCCTTCATCCTCGCCAAGGCAGGATATTTTAATCGGTAGTACAGCCGCGCCCATGGCTGGAATTCGATCGCTGCCAGTAATAAATAAGAGAAGCTTCCGTTGATCTTCAGATGTGGCCTCTTGGAATGTCTCCCAGAACCAGTCAATGACAGGCTCGGAGCCGTCTGGATTCTTGGTGCCCCAGTTGTCGTACTCAGCGACACCTCTCAATGAGTTGATGTCCAGCGCGTCATCTGAACCTCTTACAAGGAGCTCGATCTCTTCTGGTCTAAAGAGAGATAGGGCATTGCCTCCACATACAGTATAGAAACCTCGCTTGAAAGGCTCGAACTGCCTTGTTACCGACACATCGATTATGTGGCGCACATAAAGGTCCACGTATTCTCGACGGTTGATGTTTGTGACAGGGAT
This sequence comes from Fusarium concolor, assembly GCA_013184415.1. Classification (NCBI taxonomy): domain Eukaryota; kingdom Fungi; phylum Ascomycota; class Sordariomycetes; order Hypocreales; family Nectriaceae; genus Fusarium; species Fusarium concolor. The sequence continues at coordinate 735 of JABCJY010001241.1, forward strand.
GCGTTCGCCTCCAGGGCAAAGAGGGGCTTGGGCCTGAGTATCATATTTATCCATATCAATAACAAAATCGAGACAGAAGGTTTCCTCCACATTGCCTTCGTATTCAAGCAACTGCCGTAATCCTCGAGCCAGTCTAGGTCGGTATTCGGCAAGGTCCTCGAGCGTATAACGCATGGGAGGTTTTGGGTGAGCTGATACCCCAGTACCGTGAGTAGGAGCAGATGCAATGAGTTTTCGGAAAGCAAATGGCGGGAGAGCCACATCCAAAATAGTTGAGTTGTAGATAGCGAGTCCCATTACTACGCCAACCAAGAAGAACTGATCGGATGTTTCAAATGCGTTCGGGTTGAAATAACAATATTGAGAATCCTCGTCATAAAGGAAGAGGCCTATCAACAGTCAGCTACAGCATCTTTGGATCGTGTTGTTCGGCTTACCATGGTCAGGATTGAAGACTTCTCTGACAAGAAGTAAAAACCATTCTTTTCGTAGGCCACCCGCGTCTACCCCCTCTTCACCACTGAAAGTAATGCGAAGACCCTTCTTGATATCCTCGCTCCCACTTCCAATCACCTCGCTCACAGCCTTTAGACTGTCGTCGACTAGACAATCTCGGCGAACATTCAGCTCCAGGAACTGATTAATAGCCTTGCGACTCATGATACTATCGAAAAAGGCGTCACGGGCTTTGCTCTGCATCTGACGGCGAGCATCGTGCTCAAGAATGTGGTTTTTGGCCCAGATGCTCAGTAGGAACGGGTACTGGCAAAACGTGAACTTACTCCTACGAGCTTCCCAGTTCTCGAAGTCGGCAACTAAATCAATGTAATCGATCATGGAGTTGTAAAAGTCGGTCGTCGGTATAATTTGCCCATGAGAATGACCATTGGTGCGTCCCTCGCCCGAACTTAAAGGGGCCTCCTCATACCTTCGACTATGTGGCAGGTTGTTGGCGGCGAAGAGAAGTGCCAAAACTCGAGAAGAAGCTCTTATTTGCCAATCTTCGGCATACACGATTTTCTTCTCGGGTTCTTTGGCCTTCTTTGATGAGGTTGTGCGGTTAATCTCATCGTAGAGATAAGCCCCTGAGCGGCCTTCTTGCATTTGCGGGACCAGTCCAGCCGTGATGTCAACTTTGACTTCTTGCTTCCTTCCACTCTGTCGGATCATTCGGTATGTCAAGAAGCCAGATGCTAGCTCCTTTGTTCTCATGAATCGAGAAGGGTCATGTCTTGCGAACCAGGTGATGAGCTGGTTGTGACATTCAGGCGATGAGTTGGATATGAGACCCACTATGCGCTTGATGATGCCAGAATGTTGCCCAGACAGAGGGCCAAATTCGGGTGCGCTGGACTTTCTCGGTCGCATGGACTTCATTCCAGAAGAGAAGTGGCTATCTGGTTGCAAAATTCCGCGATACAGTGTTTCATTCTCGTGGAGTAGTGGGTTTTCCAGTACTACTAGGAGAAATCGCAAGTCTGCTGGATCCTTCAAAGGTCTCCCCGGCCTCTTCAGGAGCATTTCGGTTGCTTTAAGTAAAACTCGACGAGCGTGCTCTTGACCCCGTAGTAAGTCTCGTTCGATCGATTGTAGTTCCCGCTGTGGAGGCGTCTGAAAGTTCTTTTCTTGGCAGAGTTCCTCATAAACCGCAAGCCATCCCTCGGCAGGGCTCACAATGATCGCATACCACTTAATCAGCTCATCCCAATTCATCTGTGGCGTCCTCGTGTTAACTGGTGCATTTGAAAAACTTCTTTCCGCCCGATGCGCTGATGGCCGTCGCGGCCTGGATTCCTCCTGGTTTCCCATCCACCATGTCCCGTTCTCAGCAAAATCACCGAGAAGCAGCAATTTGGGATCAAGATCACACGTGCCATCTTCAAATTGTGGAATGACTCGCTCTTCTCGTGGTACACGGGCAGCATGACTTCCTGAAGCCTCGCGACGATGCAAGCGCTGTTCACGAGACTCACTGGGCGGAATAGGCTTACGACGAGCCGATTCGCTTCCACCCCTAATAGGATGGCGATGGTTATGCGTTAGAAAGGAGGAGTTGATGCATTCAAAAGAGCCAAAACATGTAACGATATAGTCCTCCAAGGCTTTGAATATCCTTTTGGGGTCGCTCTCGGTTTGATCTTGCGCATTCCTTTGTTCTCTTGGACCGTCTTCCTGTAGCAATTTCCGTACTGAAGGTCGTTCTGTGTACGAAGAAGAGAAGGATCGCGTCGGTGTAGAGGTTGTCCGAACAGGGTTCGGTCGAAGTGTTGGCTCCTCATCAAACGCATAATGAGAAACCTGTATGGTAGGAGATTTAGACGAGGGCGCTGTTTCCTGTCTTGAATCCATCTGCGCAAGCTTGTGACTAGCAGCTCGCATTCGACCACTGAAGGATTGTTTGCTTTGCATGGGTGGTTCTGGCGGAGGTTCGGTAGGAGGGTTGGGAATTGGATGCAGCTTCTTGGTTAGGTACAACTGTATTGATTGGTGAACAAGTCGTTTCGTCTGCTCGACCGAAATATGCGGAACTATGTTGCTATTAGCTATTGATCTCCTTTGCTCACCTATTAGCCTACCTCGTGCTGGGCCGGCCTGAGCAGGACCTTGGCCTGCATCCCGACGCGACTTTGAACCATCATGATCTGCACTCAAAGGCTCCAAGTCATTGACTGTCGTACATATCGTGCATTTGAAGACCTTAAGCTCCCTCGGCCATCGTACCAGCGAGCCGCATGTCATACAGTTTCCTGTTGCAAAGTCCTTACTTCCTACTGGCCCATTTCTTGAGTGCGAAGGGGTGCGCGCGTGAGTCTTGGGCGCCTGTCGAAGCATTGCAACGTCATCATCTGCAAAGCCCAGGTCGGGCGGAGGCGCGCCGACCGAGTTCTGCCTCTTTTTCTTGCTACTGAAGAGAGAAGGGAAAGGCTGACTCATAGAGCGTGTGTGTTGCGGCCGGCGAGGCTTTGAAGATGGATGTCTCGAGGGATGCAGGTCAGACTCGTCGGAGCTCGAATCGGCGTTGGCATTGGAGAAGGACAATTCGAATCGATTGTCGTTTGATGTATTTGGTAGATTCGTCGAGTAAAGCGCAGGCAGCGTGGTAGGTGTATGCAATGCCGTGTTGTGAATTCGACTGATGAGGTCACTGTTAGAGTTGTTGTTGGGTTGAGACCCACGACGACTCGACCAGGGAGCCATTGCTAGGGAAGTTACTAAGGATTGAGGGAGGCGATCTCGTGTCAGTCACGAGACACCTGTCGAGATATGTTGAGTGCCGAGATAGTTATATAAAGGTTGATTTGCAAGAAGGGAAAAGGGTCCATTCAGAGCTAGAATTGTCTTTTGTCAATGAAGCATGATTAAAGATGATCCAAAGTCAGCACGTTCCAAACTGGAGTTGACGCCAGCAGACAAGCCCAGTTCAGCTCGGGGAAGTCAGCCAAATAGACCCATCCTTTGTTCTTTGAAGTACCCGGTCTCAGGGGATGAAAAGGATGAAAAGGTCAAAATTGGTTGACGAATGTTGAACCGAGAAGGCCGTGAAACAATGACAATGAACGATGAGTGATGAGTGCAGCTCAAGCCTGTGGCTGCAGCTGGTGAAACAAGCCCAGTTTGCACACAAACAATGTATACCGTACTAGAGATACCTGAGATCTTGGGATTCAATGCCTACGGATGAGACCTAAGAACCGTAATAAGGCATGGGCAACGCGCGACCGCCGGATTTTGAGTTCCTGGTTATCTTGGCCCTTTCTGCTCTGATGAGTTCATCAAAGACTCTACCTTTTTTTCGACTCCTTATCCGTAGACGTCTGCACGATACTCCAATGACATCTCGTCTTTAAACGCCGAGAAATAGGGGTTTAGTGGGAGGCTTGACGGATACGGGCATTATTTGGACTTCCAATTGAGCGTGGAGTTCCGAGCAGCCAGTCAAGAATGGAGAGTACGAAAGAAGAGATATAGGTGTCTATTAGCTCCTCCTTCACCGCAATAAGAAACGTGAGTATCCTGCTTTGTTACAGGCCTGGCAGGTGTCTCTTTTTTAAGACCTCGTATTGAAGTGGTTGGCGTCAACCTTTAGTCCCGTCCAATGATCGTGAAGCAAATGGCCGCATCTGGGATTAAATGCTGAGAATGCTCTGTACCTAGGTGGCTAAGAAACTCAACTTCAATTAATAAACTAAGTTTAATTCTTCTTATATCTGAGTCAATTTTTCCTTGCAATTAGAAAGAATCTTCAGATAGTAATCTTGAGGGAGATGCTGACCTCCAAGTTTAATGACAAGAAGAGACAAACCAAGACCCGTTGATCAAAGGATTCCGGGCTCCAGTTGAGTCTCCGTAAACGGTCCCTGTCGTTGATGGCAGATGCCAGCAGCCGCTTGAGCCCTACTCGATGTTGAGCAGCCGAAGCCGGCTCTTTTTGACAAGGACCGTCGCCTCAAACTTATTGTGTTGACTGTGATACCTTTTCAAGAATTACATATAAAGGAAATGGAGGCTTAATCTCTGTGTAATGAGGAGCTAGCAATGCTTGCTTATAACTTGAACACGTCATTGTAAGTAATGGTCTTCAATCGATCGTCAGCCTTGAAACTGCAAAACTTATGACCTTTGTTATACATACACCTTGACTATATTGCAGTCTATTTATATTGCACCTGAGCCAGATATTCCAGAGAAATTCGATCCGTTCCGACATGAAACGGTTTCTCAAACGGGATGATGTCAACGCCAGAGTATCTCCACACATTTTGGCTCCAAGTCAACGACAACATCAATCTCTTTGATTGTATCATGAAGCCATGACTTCTCGCTTCCTTCTACACCGACTCCAACAAGCCGTATTTTATTTGAAGGCACCACCCCATCTCGTGTTATTCCATGCAGAGTAAGGTCAGCATGGCCCTGGGCAATGTTCAGCTCGCCCTTCAACTGTGCCAATGTTTCGCTATGGCCATTTCGAAACTCAAAGACACAACAGCCACAGTCAATTTCGACGGGACCCGAGCAGCCCAAGCTGAATATGATTGTGATGTTCTCGGCCGAGCGCGAAAGCTTCTTGAGCGTTAGCTTGGGTCCTCCTATGGCCTCAAGTGACATTTCGAGGTGTAGGTCGCCTATCGATGAAGTGCCCAGTACCCTCATTATGCACTCTTTACTTTTGAGCTGAAGGCTGGTATTATCGTCGACGATAACGCTCCGAATGAAGGCATGATAGATGGTATGGTTTGTAATATCGATACGCTGCTCCTGGACGACAAAATTTGTTCCCCAAATGCTCGTTTGGATCGGAGGCAGCTTGACCTTGCCGAAGCTGAAGCCGTTGAAAGATAGGCTGGCTTCCGCCGCGTGGATAGTACTGCATATGGTGCCCGCACCAACCAAGCGGCCCTCCATAGCGAGATTGAAAGAGCTAGAGCATGGTTAGCTTGACGATCAATAATGAAGTTCTTAAATTCTCACTCTTCAGTTGGTTTGCTGATCTTGAATCGAGTGATTTCAAGCTTTGCAAGATCTAGGAGATGTTGTATGACAGTGTCCACGATGTTCAAGGGTGAATAAGATGCCCTCACACGACGGGGCTTAGGGTTGAGAGCTACTTGGGCGTACTCCTTGAAGAGGGGAGAGTTGGAGATGATCATGGCGAGCGACTGGGATTTGGTTGATGATGGTTATAATCGCTTGTTGGTGTGTGTTTCTGAAAGCCGCAACAGAGGCTCGACTTCAAAGCGGTTCGCGAGTGAATGAGGTATGCAAGAAATTATGAAAGCAGTAAATTCGTGACAAAGTGAATAGCGATGCTATTATGTGATGATGCTGCACTTGAGGCCTATTCTATGGCTGTCAGCGGCAAGTATTCGACAGGTGTAAGCGCTGCATTTCAATGAAATGACAAGTTACCCTCAAGGCATGCTCTTTATATGCTTTCCCCCCAATTTCTTTTCGCATTTTGTAGTCTGCTTATGAGGGAATCTGACTGTACGTGCATTACCATCCATACGATCATGCTACATGAGAGTGAATGTGCAACTCTGGGCACAATTATCGCTGTCCTTCGATGCTTACACTTTGAGCTAATAGGACAGTGGCATTTAGTTCTTATTCAATCTTACACACGTCAACGAGGCTTAGACCAGGTCTTATACAAGGTCAGAAGTGGTGATTGGATCATTTTCGATTATTGTATTTGCTGCTGACCACAACGCATAGCTCAGAGATATCAGGGGCTTCGTCTCTGTCGAATATACCTTATTAGGATAAGACTCAAGTTTGTTACCAGCTTGCCTCAGCTCGAAAGTTTACTCGAAGATGTTAGTAATAATGTTATTCAGGGAGAAGGGATGGGTATTCTCAGATTGGCAGCGCATAATAGCCAGCTGGACCTGATCTCAATGGAAATTCCAGTCGTATGAGTCGCTAAAAACTTAACTTGCCCACTTACGACAAGAGTGCCGTTTCTACCTATCTTGAGGGGCTAGCCTTCACTTAGCTTCCCAGGTCGTGTCGCTTTTTGCAAGTTGCAGCGTGAATATTAAGAGGGGATTATGTAGGTCTTGAGGAAGGTTGGATTTCACAAGTTAGAGTGAGTAATTAAGAGATTTTTTAAGCAATTGAGGATACATGCTTAGAAAAGGAATCCTCTGCATCTGAGGATGAATAGATATCAAGGCATTGTTAGGTGGTGATCCTATATTAAAAAAAGATGCCCAACAACATTCTCGAAAGCACTGACGTAGCCAGAAATTCGCATCATAGACGAACATTACTCAGTGTTCCCTACAATGATTGTTCCGGCCTGGCTTGGAGCACCATTAGCAAAACATCAGAACTTTGGCCCACCGTGAAGGACAGCAGCCCTGAGCACAAATACCCCATCAAATCATCAGAGCGGGATGGATATCTCAAATCACTCCAACTAAAAATCACAAACAGTTTACACATGAGAAGTGGAACTTGGATTGGCGGCACGGCCGTTCAGACGTGCCCCGCTGAGCGTTTGGCATAAACATACAGGTCTCGTCTCACATCACTTAAAAGATTGACGTCTTCACGTATCTCCCGAGCAATTATCTCGTTTTGACGGCGGCAAACATTGACCCTGATGCAAATGATTCCGAGGTTCTAAAACCCTCAAACTCCCACGGTGTCCCTACGCATCCCTGTCACACGAGCGAAACCCATGGTAGAAATTGCCCTCCATTTTTTATGAGTACATGCCGATACCCTTCGAAATGCATCTCATTCGTGACCACCTAAAAGAAATGGGTTCGTTTAAGAAGGGGGGGCAGCGCCACGTCCACGGCCATAACCACCACGGCTGTGTCAATTGTTAGCAATTCGTTCCGAATCCACAAGCACAGAGAGCAACTCACAACTGAGGAGCGAACTCGCCGGGAGCACCACCCTCCTTGCCCTCGCCAGCATCCCGTCGTCGGTATCCACCCTCACGGTCGCCTCGGTCACCACCACGGCCACGGCCGAAAGGTCGTCGCTCGCGCTCACCCTCGCCGAGCATGCCACGGGGAGGAGCGTGCGATCGTTGTTGCTTGATGTGGGTGGCGGGAACGATCTCAGCAGGCAGGCTAAGGTACTCTCTCAGGTAGTCCAACCCTTCCGGCGTGAGGGTGTAGTAGTAGTACTGCCAAGAGAACTGGGTCTTGACATAGCCGCGGGAGTTGAGCGACTGCAGAGCCTTGATAACGTACAAGTTCTTAGTGTCGATATCGGGGTGCTTGGGAAGGTTGAAGTCCTTCTGGGCGACGAGGACACCCTCACGGAAGAGGTACTGGCGGGAAACTGTTAGTTATGTGTGCTATGATTATTGTGCAGCCCGCAATTCTTCGCCGTCGTCGTTGCGCAGCGTAGCTCTGCTCAGCTCGATGAATAATTTGGTTATTACCTCGTGGATCTTCTTGCGGTCGGCCTTGGGAATCAACATCGTGGCGGTATTTGCTGCTCGTCGGAAGGGTCGATGTTGGAAGGTGGCAGTTGGGGGAGGGACGAAGGCGAGATCTCAAAATGATAACTTTTGTGGGCGAAAACCCTACTAGAAATGGGCAGTAGCGAAGTGGGGTGGGGACGATGTGTATTTGTGGCTAATCTCACGTGATGAGGAGCTCGGTAGTGTGGCTGTTACTGTGGCAGTTGAGGCCCGCTTATTTGCAAGGTGCGTGCAAGCCAGCCATCTGCATGACAACCAGCGGCGAATCTTTGCGACAGGCTTCCTCTCACTCAACTGCCGCAACGTTGCCCTTACCCAATCTATACGCTTCATATCATGTCTCCCCGAAACGTGAACGTGCTGGTCACCAGCTTTGCTGGTCTAGGATTGCCACCAACCCTTGTCCTTCCTCTGTCGCCATCGACAACAGTTACAGAGTTACGCGAATACATAGGCGATCGATTACCAACGACTCAGTCAAAACTTATCCTCACTACTCTGTCCAACAAACAACTTCCCACCTCATCAGACTCTCCCATTTCCAACTACCTCTCCACGACTGACGATGAGTTTCTTTCGTTGCGACTCGCTGTGCCCCTGTGCGGTGGTAAAGGTGGTTTTGGATCACAACTTCGAGCCGCAGGTGGACGCATGTCCTCACGCAAGAAGAAGAGCCAAGAGGATCACGGATCTAGCCGAAACTTGGATGGGCGACGACTACGTACTGTGAACGAGGCCAAGGCACTGGCCGAGTATCTGGCTATCAAACCTGAAATGGAAAAGAAGGAGAAAGAGAAGCGCCGAGACCGATGGGAGCAGATCGTTCAACTTTCGGAACAGAAGGAAGAAGAGATCAAGTCGGGCAGCAGGAGTCGGCTCGACGGTCAATGGGTTGAGGACAAGGAAGAAAGCAGTGAGCGAACCCGAGAGGCTGTTTTGGCTGCTATGAAGGCCGGCAACTACAAGGATAACTTACTTGGTACTTCTCATGACTCCAGCTCTACGCAACCGAGTAATGGTCACTCCGGTTCAGACGAGGAAAACGATGCATCATCAGAGGAATCAACGCCGCCACCTGCTGAAGAAGCCAAGACCGACAAGGGCAAAGGTAAAGCAAGGACATTCTTTGGTTTTGACGAGGACGATGAATTTATGAGTTCAGATGATGAGGAAGATGAGGGAAAGTAAAAGCACTGCTCGAGGCTTAAAGTATAATATGGTCAATAAATGGTACAACGGCCATTACGACTGAATCTGGCCAATCGCGACAGGCATTTATTGAATTACGGAGTATGGACCCTTGGAGTTTAAGAGGAATATGAATTACCAGCGCTTATGCGTCAACCTTCACATAGCCAAAATGATACCAACAATCTCATTCGGCGATCTATGACTCAAGAAACATCATCACAACTGGGACATCCAGGCACTCAAAACACAACAGTCAATATTTGGGGTTAGCTTTAAAGCATCTTCACAAATGATACAATTGCAGTGTGTCTGCTCTGGCTCTTCTAACCACATCCACTAATCCATCTATGGGTCGGCTTAGGCATCGAGCTTGACGGGGAAGTTTCCAGCCTCTGCGCGAAGCGTTAGTCTGTTTTTACGTCAATTGCAACAATCGGGATCCAACATACCGCGCTGCTCGTCCCAACGCTGGTACCAGCCGGAGGGGCAGAGGGATCGGTAAGACAGCCAGAACTAGACGCCAATTAGTACGGGATGTCGCGGTTGGAATTGTTGTTCGAGGAGTCGTACCTGGCGGCAGGGCGCAAAATCCTCACCCTTGGCGAGAATGCACTTGTGGTAGTCGACGTAGTTTTGCCAGCAGTGCTTGGTCTGGTTCTGGTTGGGGAAACGAGCGTCAGTGCCTAAGAGAAGTTAGATCGAATCGTAGTCATTGATGCAAGTGCAATTGAGTATCGTCGTCGGCGTCGCGTAATCGCAGTTAGTCGTCGAGAAAAGCATTCGGTGGTGATGGTGATGGTCGCGGTCGTGGGATTGATTCATGCTTACCAGCTGCGTGGAATTGTTAGCCTCGGAATCAAATCAGGTCATTTTTTCGAGCCCGCAGCCGCAGGACCAGCCGCGGGATTATCAGGGAAGCATTGAACATACCAGTGACAAACTTGAAAGGCTTGGTGACAAGCTCCTGACCGTCGTCCGACATTGTGAATAGTTTTAGGAGGAATCGGCTTTAGAGGGGAGAGTTCTCTGAGGTCAATGACGGCGAGTGAGGTATGGAGCTCGGTGCGTGGATGGAGAGGTTGAATCCAATGCGTCGGTCGACGTTAGGTAGCCGGCTCGAATCAAATCAGGTGGTTCGATTTCCGGGAGAGCTCAGTGTGTGCCTCAGGCCGCCTCGGGCCAATGGCGTATGGCGTAAGGCACCCATCAGGATTGGTGGGCCTGCCAGGCTCTAGCAATTGCACATCAGCAGATGTTCGCTCGGCCAACTCCAAACACTCCTTCCAAGGCCGACAATTTCCAATTGAATCATCACCTCTGGACCTCAATTCCTTAGAACCCCCCCCCCCCCCCCCCCCCCCCCCCCCCCCCCCCCCCCC
>JABCJY010001244.1:0-35553 GCA_013184415.1 Fusarium concolor
ATAATATTCTCTTTTTATTTAGAAGCTGTTGAGGTCTCGATATCTATTACATTTTGATTTATCAGCATGATGGTAATAATAATTGATGTTATGTTAATCGACAGACGACGATGCCCACCGACGCCCTGCGTACGATCCGAAAAGCTCGGAGTATTCAACTTGAATATTTTCATATTGACCTTTCGTCGGCCTTTTCCATCGGCGATTGCCATCACATCGAAACTTCAAGAGACGGCAAAAATGCCTCTACGGAATAGCGATTTCTTCACCACGGAATTCATTCCGTCTGTCCGGCGAATCTCCCCATTAGCCTCGGTTTTCTCTACAGACCCATCTCGGCCTATTCCTCAATTGCCGATATGACGGATTAATCCTCAGCTCTGTACTTTGTACCTTGAGCCGAATTGGTAAGGTACGAATCGGGGAGATTGATAAGACAACCGTTTACGACAATCGCTTTGATTCTGTGGTTCACAAAATGGAAATAGTAATTCAGTCTAAGATAAACGCTTCTACTCAAGTTCTATAGAGGTCCAACTACTTTCTTGCCTTCAAAACCACATTCCAGTGACCTGTTTTAAACTGCATGGTGATAAACTGACGGAAGTCAATCTTTTGCCCTGGAACCTCAACAATGTCGTATCTGGAGAGAATGTTGGCTGCAATCATTCTCATCTCGGCCCAAGCGAAGTTGATCCCGATACAGGAGTGCCTTCCAGCGGAAAAGGGAAAGTACGCCGACGTACTAAGAGGGAATGTTAGAAATCTGTGGTTCAAGTCATGGAGGGTGAACTTACTCAGCAGCAGGGTAATCGCCTCTTTGGTCATCCTCCAACCATCGCTCCGGGATAAAGCTCATCGCATCAGGCCAGTAGTCTTCGTTGCGATGAAGGTCTCGATAAGAAGCAGAAACAACAGTGTGAGGAGGCAGATCATATCCCATCAAGTTGACCCACTTGTCGCCAGTACGACGACCCATCTCGGACGCAATGGGATGCAAACGGAGATTTTCCTTGATACAAGCCTCGAGGTATGCATATTCTGCACTGCTGCGGACTGTCTTGCTCACCAAGATATCCTCAAAATCATCGTGACTCACAGCTGGGAGAGATTCCAGCAGCTTGGCACGGACACGAGGATTGCGTGCGAGTTCGAGGAATAAACATGCAATGGTTCCAGAGGTAGTTTCAGAGCCGGCCAGGAGGATCTCAGACATTTGATCTAGGATATCGCGCGATTTCATTACTTCTTGTGTGTCTGGTCTTTTACCGTTCTCAATGAGGTGCTGAAGAAGGTCTGACGAGTCTCCTTTGGTGCCGGAGCGTTGTCGCACAATTGAATCGATGGCCTTGGGAAGTCAGTTCAGCTTGAGAATGAATGTGTTGAGGATGTCTTACCATGACCATTTGCTTCGGCCAGTCAAATTCGACATTTAAGCCCATTCTTCGCAGAAATCTCTTGACATAGACGTACTAAAGACTGTTAGTGGTGGCCACTAACTCCGAAGAGGAGGTTTTCATACCTTGTATCTGTCTGCCAGACCATCAAAAATAGCCCTAGGAATAGACTCCCAGACTTCATCCATATGTGCGTCTCCAGATGCAGGATTTGGCTTTATCTGGCCGAAGCCTTTACTAAAGGAACTTTCGCCCATGATGTCCAGTGCTGCTTTATGGAGGTCATCCATAAGATCTGTTTCAATCTTATGCTCAGTTGATAGGTCTTGTTCCAGACGTAGTGAATACTGTTGGAGCAGATCTCTCATGACTCCCCGGAAGATCATCTCCAGATTATCCACATAACCCACAGTAAAAGCTGGGGACAGGAATCTTTTCAGACGCTTGTGGGGGTCGAATCGACTGAACATATGTTAACTAAAACATCCCTCGTCTCCGCGATACCATCTTTTTGATATGTATATACTTACATCTCGCCAAAGAGACCAGGACTGTTCTTATCCCGAGAAATCTCAGCATACATGGCCACTTTGGGCAAATCGATAGTCGATAAGATCTGCTTTAGAGAGTCCTTATCGGAAACCCAGACATGCCTTGGACCTAGACGACATATTGGGCCATGCTTTGCGTGACTCTTCTCTACCAGCTTCCAAATTTCACCTGTGGAAAAGAGGTACCGTAGATGAAGAGTCGTGAACGGGGCGTACCATGGCCCTGGAACCTTTGAAAGTGGGGAACGGAGGTCTTTGAGGATAGAAAATAGCTTCGAAAGAAGTAGTGTACCAAGAAGGAATACTCCGATACTCAGTAAATGCATTGTAGAAGTAGTTTTGAGAATTGTTGGTGATCTTGTGCTTGGAGTTGTAATACTCAGTAATCGGTAGTATTCCAGGCCTCTTTATAGTTTGATACCTATCTGTACTTGCTTTTTATCAAGGAAATGACGCTATCTCAGGCCAGCTTCTAATGATTCAATGTTTCAATTCAGAGTTTACTACATGTTACATGTAAATGCCGCGGTCCCAAGGAAGATAAGTCTTGTGTCGATCTTCCCAGGAAACACAAACGCCACTGTAAGGGCTCAGTTACAAGCTGTCACTCGAGCGCGTATGAACAGCCTGTGGCTCCACACCGCATAGTGATCACGAGTCGTGTACCCGACCCGTCGGCTCCCGAGTGCCGGGGACGCGGTGTAATATGGAGCTATAATACAAATACGAGTCGGCATGGGAATTCGGTATGCAGGGTCTATCCAAGCAGAAGGCTAGTTTATGGTTGTGCACTGTCAGGCGCGGGAAGTGACCGAAGAGCCACGCCCCGTGCCTGGAAGCATGGGCCAGAAAAGCTTGATGTGTTCGGTAGCATTCTTCCGTAGCATTGTTCTGTAGCCTAGTTAACACAAGTAACGCCTCGTAGGTCGTGTAGTGCATTAAACTAATTAATGCAACACGAAAAGTTGAGTCATAGAGAGTTTCAGGGATATAACTCTTTTCAAGAAATGGGCTGTCTGAGGTGTCAAGCGGGCGTGTCATTACCGAATTCAACGGTGAAGATAGTTCGCCGAATACGGATAATTAAACCTAAGTACCTAGTTCACAGGAAGATGTTCTCTGGGGAAGCTCTGGGACAGGATAGATCCGCTACCGTTTCGTGTTCTTGCCTGATCCGCCTTTGTCTACGTATGGTGCAAACTCGTTGTTCTTCTCCATATCCTTATCTGATCTGGTATCAATCAAGGTGTTAAAGTTGTATTCTGTAAAATCATTCTGTAAAATGAAGCGAATTCTATCTCAATGATGCCACTCCATATTTCCCTGCACGTCTTTGCTTTCTTCTACAGCTACGCAACTATTAAACGTTTTCCATAAGCTGGCATAGAACGGTGTATTATCATGCACGTATCTTTCGCCCAGCACCTGTCTAATGGCTTTGGTTGCTTCTTCTGCATGGTAGAACGGAATCCTCCTGAGCTGGTCAGCAGTGCTCCAGGTGAAAATGCATCAGGTTGAAACTCACGAAAATAGATGGTGAACGACATGAAACTCTATTATTCCATGAAAGAAAAATCGGCCGATGAATCCAAAGTCTCTGTCGACCGTCGATAAGGCACCGTCCAGAAAGGTCCATTTTGAAGGCTTGAAGTGAGGCACCGATTCATGCGTGTGGTGCAAGAAGGTGATCGCAACTGAGTGTTGTTAGAAAGTGTTGGTAATACAGACGTATTGGATAACTCACCTATCCAATGATTTACCCATAAGTAGGGAATACCATATGCCATCAAGATGAAGGAATATCCGAGACTCTGCGCAAAAGACCAAAGGATGTACAGCATCCCAAGAATCCCGAGATCTGATATCAGAATATAAGAATGCTCTTTCGGTGTGAAAACACCACTTTGAGGATCAAAGTGACTCTGAAGGAAGCCTTTCTTTTCTCCTGGAGCACTATCTACTCCAGAAGTGATGTAGAAGAGCATATATAAAGGCCACCCGAGAAGTTGATGTCCAGCGAGGATTATGGCTGCCAAGATAGGGCTGTCCTCAGCGACACCAATAAGACGAGAGACCTTCCAACGCCAGGTCGACTGCCTGCCCACGTCGGGGACGAACGCTGTATCTTTTTCCATATGGTTGGCATAACGATGATGCCGAGAGTGGCTGAACTTCCAGGAAAAGAAGGGTACTAAGAGAAAGGAATGCAAGATGAAGCCAGCAGAGTCATTCGCCAGTTTGGATGTGAAGAGAGCTCCATGGCCGCACTCATGTGCCAAGATCCAGATTCCAGTAAAGACCAGGCCTTGGACGAAGCCAACGATGAGCCAAAGCGCCAAGCGAATCCAAGAACCCTCAATTAGAGGTATATAAGAAGCAAGGTAGAATAAAAAGAGTGATGTAGATATGTCGCTGACGATGTAGAATAGTGTCAGCTTCAATGAAGGATTGAAGCAATGCTTCGGAACTGCTTCGCGAATATCTCGAATGTCGAGAGTCTTCGCACCATCTGAAGAACGAGATCTTTGCATTGGATCAAGTCCTGCTTTCTGCAACTCGTTTTGCCCAGCAAAGTGAGAGGAAGAAGACATGGTGTTTTGGTGTTTCTTGGTAGGATGTAAACTGCTAAGATATTTTCGTAGTGCCAAGTTTGCAATATTCGCGATGCTCAACATCGTTGGTTTGAAGCAGACATATGGCTGCGCGTGTTCATAAATCGACTGTCTAATTTTCACAGAGATGTCATGAGCTGATTCAAGTCGGCCCAAAGGACAAGTATTCCATGACGGTGAGGTTCAAAACTAAGTTTTAGAGATCCCTGCACATAATATGCGGTATGAGATTTGACGTTCGTTATTTACGAGGTGGCATTCATGACCGCCGGCATATCCATAGAGGCACGAGTAAGCGTTGTACGAGATGGTGTAACCTCAGCCCCAGACGCAAGTTATGTTTAATTGAAACCTTACAAGATCGCAACTTGCGTTACATGACTCAATTATATCTCGTATGACTGACAAAGTGAAGCGCAATTAAGTTCGGACTACCAGGTATAGCTGCTGTCAAAGCTTTTAGCGCCGACGATTTTCATTTCATTTTGCAGATCTCGTTTCTCGGCAGATTTGCATTGACGCTTGGGCTAGAGCAGTTAGAAATTGTATCCCCGAGTGTCTTGGATAGAATGTCAGAAATATGAATCACTGAGCGTCTGTGTCCTAAACGTCCAATGGAATCTATACAGAAAGATGGCTAGCCATTCTCTCCGATCTGAGAAGACAGATTTTGAAAACAAATCGACGTATTATCGCACAACAATTACTGGCTATAGACGAACTAGAGTCAACTGAAGATGTACGATAGGAAAGAAGACATTTTGGTACCTGTCCTTTTGGGGATGGCAACTAGCATGATTTCGCAGTTGCGATAGTGCACTGAAGAATTAGACGAAAACTAATGAAGTTGAGCAAATTGATTCTTCACAAACGAGCTATATCTATGCTATTTAATCTAATCTACAGATATTCTCAAGTCGATGATCTCGGGGAGTTTGCCGCTGCGGGGATTAGTCTTCATATCGTGGATCGATTTAAAACAGACCCGCGCGGGAGCAACTAAGCCCATCTCCACATGCTGCTTAAACATAGGCCTCTGCTCATTCAGTATCTCCACAATAGCATCTCCAGCGCCTTGTGGAGGAGGCTCCGCCGTATCAATGGCGATCTCAAGGGCATCCTTGCCATCGTCACGCGTGATCGTGACCTGGAAGGCGTCGATGGCTACTGTCTTCAAGACAGCTCGAGCCAGTTGACGTAGATGCGAGATGTCTAGAGAGACTGGGCCAAGGCGAACAGCGTAGTTGCTGCGTCCGAGAAGTCGAAAGATACCTGCTTGTTTATCGACCCACTCTGCTCGGTCTCCAGTTGGATAACGGATCACGGGAGATAGATCGCGGATCAGGTTGGTGACAACCAGTGTTCCGGGAGTATCCGATTCCTCTGCTGGAGTAAGAACACCGTCTTGATCAACGAGAATCTCAACGATGGCCGATGCAGACAGGGTGATGTGTTCAGCTGGGTCAAGAGTTCCAGCAGAAACAGCCACAACTCCAGCATCAATCGATCCATAGATACAACTACGGATAGTAGCGTTGGGGAACAAATATGTGAGTGCAGTGACTTGATCCTCAAAGAACGGCTCACCGCCAAACATAACAGCCGTCACATCTGGAAATGTTTCATTCCGAGGACGGCAATAGCCATGCAAGCGCACCATAGAGGTGATAGTTGATAGGACTGCCGTGGCGCGACATGTGTGTAGGAGCTGTGCAGTTGTCTCAGGTGGCAGCAAACCTCCAATGGGAATCTGAACAGCGGGGATGGGGAGGGACATGACGCTTAGAATGTGCAAAAGAAAAGAACCGTAGAGGTCACCGGCGTAGAAGAGATTGGCCACTCTGTCTCCCGCACGCAAACCAGCGTGAAGAAGTCCTTCTGCTAGTAGGGATGTAGTACGAATCAACTCGATCTGAGAGTAGCTTGTAAACTTTGGGATACCCGTCGTGCCTACAAGAAAGGTTGAATCAGTAACTTATTCTTGAGATATAGGAATGTCTCTATCTTACCACCTGTCTTGAGTAGAACGCCATCGTTTTGGGAGGCTGTCATAACTGAGCGTTCAGCCTCATGATAAGAAGCCCAGTACTCAGCATGATCGATCAAAGGAAGCTCTTTGAGCGTGAGCTGGCCTGTTGGAGATATCCCATGGTAAAGTTGATTGTAGAAGGGCGATTTGCTCTTGGCCTCGGCAACGAGGACATTGAGACGAGCGTTGTGGATATTTTTGGGGTGAATGATTGTCATGATGTGACCCGAAATACGATATGGGATATGATTGCTTTAGACTTGAGAGAATTTAGAAATCAAGGTGTCCGTTTGTAATAATGAAATAACAGAGGCAATAATACGCACGACTGGATCTTTTTCAGTGAGTTGGGCTTCGACTGTCCCGAATGTCGTTTGAAAGCCACCTGTTTCAACTTGAGAAAGTGATGTATTTGGTCGAGATTCACGAACAAGCATGGAAAATGATATTCTCCCTTGAAGCGAAATGAACGTCGTGTATAGAGTTTATTTTCTCCAACCATAAAACCATGATAGAAAAGCATGAAGTAATGACTCGTGTTGCGATGTCTCAACCATGTAAGTCGCCTTACCAAACAAGGCTACAAGCTAGTAAATTATGCAAAGGGGCTAGTGGTCGGATCAATAGGGTAGCGGTTAGACCAGCCATCTCGCCGAACCTTATTTGAGTAGAGTTATCCGAGGCGCCGTTGGCGATGTGAAAGCCGGGAGCAAGTGGCTATAAAAGAGTGAGTTGTGGTGGGTGAGCAAGGTCCCTTTGGAGTCAGATCATGACAACTCCACCTACCAGCAATCAGACAAAGGCAGAAAACCAACACCATGAAACCCGATAACAAGCTAGACCTTGATGCAAATGTGCCTTGGTGCGAACCAGCATGGTATCAAAACCAGTCATCTCCATACTACAATCAATCCCACCGCAAGCTGAGAGACAATGTCCGGGCATATATCGACAAGAACGTTCTTCCATACGCACTCGATTGGGAACAAGCAGGCGCCGTACCCGCCAAGGACTCAGCCGAATTCGTTCGATCAGGGATCCCCTTTGATGACGTACCAAGCGAGTACAGACCGTCTCACGTACCGACCCTAACTGAACTGCCGGGCGGGAAAATTGACCCGTTTCATACCCTCATTATCGCTGATGAGATGGCTCGCATCGAAGGAGGCGTGCCAATTGGCATAGCTGGGGCGTCGGCCGTGGGGGCTCCGCCCATCATCCACTACGGAACATCGGCCCAGAAGCAGAAGTGGCTCCCTGGTCTGTTCTCGCAAGAAACAAGCTTTTGTCTTGGTATCACTGAGCCGAATGCAGGGTCTGATGTTGCTAGGATACAGACAACGGCTACCAAGAGCGCTGATGGTACTGTCTATACTGTTAATGGGGTCAAGAAGTGGATCAGTGGTGCACCTTCGGCATCGCATATGACAACAGCTGTGCGAACTGGAGGTCCTGGTAGAGACGGCATTTCAGTTCTCGTCATTCCTATGAGTGCGAACGGTGTCTATTGCGAGAAGATCCACAACAGCGGCCACAATGCTGCGGGCGCATCAATGGTTGATCTCGAAAACGTCCAAGTCCCAGTGGAGAACCTCATCGGCGAAGAAAACAAAGGTTTCGAAGTCCTCATGAAAAACTTCAACCGTGAGCGTTTCCTCCTTGCAGTCCAGTGCAACCGCCACAGCAGAACCTGTCTCACACTATCCTTCCAATACGCAATGCAACGCGAAGCTTTCGGT
The DNA here is from genome assembly GCA_013184415.1 of Fusarium concolor. Taxonomy (NCBI): domain Eukaryota; kingdom Fungi; phylum Ascomycota; class Sordariomycetes; order Hypocreales; family Nectriaceae; genus Fusarium; species Fusarium concolor. The sequence continues at coordinate 8,329 of JABCJY010001244.1, forward strand.
AAACCCCTGATTGTCAGTCAAGTCATACGCAAAAAACTGGTCGACATCGCACACCGTGTCGAAGCGCATTGGGCGTGGCTAGAGCAAATTGTAGCCAACGTCAAAGCTTCTCCACTGGGCTGGCAGGACCCTGAGCTTGCATCACCCATAGCGCTCGTTAAAGTTCAAGGCGGGCAGATGCTTGAGTTAGCTGCCAGGGAGGCCCAGCAGATCTTTGGGGGAGCGGGGTACCAGAAGGGGGGCAAAGGTGCGACAGTTGAACAAATTAGTCGAGATTTGCGACTGCTAGTAAGTCCAAGCGTCGTTTTTTGGATCCGCAACGAAGTCTAATCTGGGGTTTAGGTCATCGGAGGTGGTAGTGAAGAGATTTTGGCTGATTTGGTTATTCGGCAAGAGTTAGCCGGTATGAAAAGAAGGGCGAAACTCTAAGTGAGGCGTGGTAGCTGTCAAGAAATTGACAAGTGTGCGATGTGACTTGGAAGCTTTGAAGGCCTGTTTATGTTGTAGTTCCAAAGTGCCGGGCGGATTTGAGTTTTATAGTTAAATGGATTTATTTCTAGGTTTGATATTGATCAGCGGCTTGAAAGGGGAGGACAGCAACTCAACTACCAGCTCAAACTCACAAACCATAGAGAATCATGGTTGAAGAGCTATTATCTCATTCAAACTGTTTTCATCGTATAGTCCTATCTCCTTTCTGTCTATCTAGTTGTGCGCATTTTAAAAAACCATCAAGCCAACTTTGCCTTCATAGAAATCACCCCATCTGCTTCACCTGTAGTGTAGTCTCGAAGAACTCGACGTAGAATCTTACCAGACTGTATCAATAGTCAGCAAAGTGGCCTCGCGTAGCTCATAAGAATATTCTGGGGCACTTACCTGCGTTCGGGGAATGGCATCGATAAAGATCACGCCTCCATCCAGCCTCTTGTATGCAGCGACCTTGCTCTCCATCCAAGTCTTGATATCTTGGGGCGTGACACCTGCTCCTGGACGCCTAACAACATAGGCTCTAGCAGCGTCATGGCCATTGAGGTTCACACCAACAACACCGTTGTCAATGATATCGGGATGCGTAGCAAGAACCGCCTCAAGCTCAACTGGTGCGACTTGAAAGCCCTTCACCTTGAAGATCTCCTTTGACCTATCCACAATGTAAATCTGGGCACCTGGTTCCAAGGAGTCGACATATGCGATGTCTCCTGTTTTAAGCCACCGTGTTCCATCTTGTTCCACGATGGTCTCTTTGGTAGCTTCAGGATTCTTCCAGTACCCTTCCATAAGTGTTGGACCAGTAAACCAGAGCTCACCGTTCTCATTGACTTTTGTAACTTCTTTCGGTCCATTCATCAGTTTAATGGTAGAGTTGGGTGCTGCTTCGCCAACAGAAGCCCATGAGCCGGTAATGCGAGGATCGTTCATAGATCCCATACAAACCATCTCTGTCATTCCCCAACCTTGACGAATCACGACGCGGTCGTCTTTGAAAAGTTGACTTGCTCTTTGTGACAACGCGGGAGCCAGCGGTGCACTTCCGCAGATAACGTTCTTGACGCTTGTGAGGCGATCACCAACCAGTTTCGAGTTCGCAAGAAGCGATGCAACAACTGGTGGAGCAATCATTAGCTCGGTGATCTGGAAGTTTTCAACATGTCTAATCATGCTTTCAACGGTATAGCCCGTCATGATGTATGTTTCCATGCCCATCTTGGGACAATTGGCCATGAAGGTTGTCTGCGCTGCTACATGGTTCATTGGGAGAAAGCACAAAGCGCGGCCAGTGTAGTTGCCCCAAGCTTCTTGTTGAAGTTTGTGAAGTATCATATGAGCTTCGCCGTTGGCAACATAGGCAAAGTGAGTTACTTGAACGCCTTTGGGTCTGCCAGTCGTGCCTGAACTGTAGTTGAGGCAGCAGATGGCAGTTTTGGGATCAGATGGTTCGAACCAAGTGAAGCGCTCTGCGTCATGACTGGAGGCGAGAATATCATTCCAAGAACGCACACCTTGATGAGGTTTGGTGTTCTTGGAGGCACCTATTCCGTCAAGGTGAAATAGGTGGTCGTGAGGAAAACCTGTACTGCGTGTAGTTTCAACCGCGATCTTCATAAGATTGGTGCTGGCGATAAGCACTGTTGATCCGCTATCTTGTAGCTGATACGAGAGCTCCAGTACAGTTGACGATGGAGTCGCACCCGTGTATATAGCGCCGGCCATAATAATTCCCATGAAAAGGCAGGGCACAAAGATGCCATTTTCACAGAACACCAGGACTCGGTCCTCTGGCTTGACGCCCAGGCGACGGAGCCCTAGAGCCAGTCGTTTCGAGTATTGCTGGAATTCGAAAAATGACAAAGTGTTCTTTGGGTTGCTGGCATCAACAAAAGTCGTTCTGTCGACATTGGATTGACTGTCAAAAACCCAGCTTGGTAAGGAAATGGAAGGGGTTGGAGTAGTCCATCTTGATTGGATTGGCATCTTGACTCAATTGTAGACTGAAAAATTGCAATAAAAGAATGCAGTTGTAGATTCTGCAGCGTGGAGGTGAGAGTTACTAGTAACTTAACAATCTACCCCTTTCAAACGCGTGTCATTAAGTCATCAGCCATCTGCAATGGCATGCTCACTCCATGGGTTCGAAGCATAGCAAATTGAATATCCTCTGCTAACATAGTTTCGCCTACTCCAACCATGCCATGTCTTCGCCCATAGCGTAAAGCTTGTCTCGAAATATGCTGGGATGTCCCTGTGAATGTAACATCCGCACTACGCGCGGTATTCTTAGCGTGAAATGTTACGTTGGTTTTCTGACTCGCTGCAATCTATTTGCCGACTCTTAGAGTTCTTTGCTACGGTTCAAAACGAGAAATGCCAAAACTATGTTTTAGAAGCAAGACGCAGATCAATGGTCGTTTCGCCAACCTTAGCGCTTTGATTATTCATGCGCATTAATACGAACCTTTGAAAACTCTAATTACGTGACTCAATAGATTACACCGCTCATCACTACAGGTAAAAAATATTGCTTTTTTCACATCAAAGAGGACATTCGGAATCTGTCCGTTGAAGGGAAATCCTGCCGGCTGGCTGGGGCTTGTTAATCTGTCGTCTTACGGAAGACCCAGTCCCACAGAAAGCATTCCCTAACCATCAAGATTTTAACGGGAGTAAAGCAAGTGCTGCAGGTGTTACTTGTTCAAGAAAATTAGGCTTCCTATAGGTTAAGCAAATAATGGTATACTATACATGCACCAGCGTAAAACGCTCGATAAGGCTTCAAGAAGATGTCGCTGCAAGGCTCGCCAGAGTACATTCTATTATAGACAGTCCTATCAGAACGTTTTATTGACACGGTTTATTTAATACGTCGATGCAAGATAGTTAGATCCATTGAATCAATGATAGACAAACTTCCAAAGGCCGAATTTATGCATCAAAGCTTAGAGTTGCTTTGTTTGCTGCCTGGTTTTATTCGCATTATTCCCTATTTGCAGAGTCAGTAACCATTGAAACAAACACAGTAAAACACCTACCTCTTGTGAGCAAGTAGCCAACAACGTTCCATCCCTTGCAAATATTCTCTGCACAACCAATGCCCTTCCATTCGCCGCCCAAGGACTTTCCTGCTCTGCCAGCATCCAGTCATTGGCATTGATCTTCAATGGTTCATGAAAGTAGATGCTATGATCAAGGCTGGTCAACATGGCAATCCTGGGTCGCTCAGCCCACTCATCAACGCTGGACCCTAAGCCTTCGCTTTCGCAGACATTCTGGACGTATGATCTCACTTCTTCTGGCAGTGACGCAACGTATTCTGGGTCGAAGTCAAACCTCCATAAGCGATGGACGCGTGCTGCTGTGAGAATGAAGTAGCTATCGGTTATGAACGCGAGAGCGTGAAGCTGAGCGGTAGGCCCGTCAGCGTCGGGAATTTTACCTCTGTAGCGGACCCAGTGTCGAAATATTCGTTGTGGTCGTTTGTCAGAGGTCAATTCGTTTCTCTCGTTGATGGCGCGACGCTCGAATGGCTCTGCGCGGGTCCATTCCGGCTCGTCTCCGTTGAATTTATCTGGAGGCGTCAAACCTTGTGGCTGGGCGATTGTGTGTCGGATATGTTGCATTTGGTTGCCACTACGGAGTGCAAAACTTATCATCCCACTCAGGATAATACGATCCTGCTGGCGAGCTTCAATTCTCCTCGTAGCAAAGCTGGTACCATCTCGAATACGCTCAACGTGGAATGTGACTCGGATATCAAAAGACGCAGCATTCAAGAATGAGAAGTGACAGGAATGAACATGAAAGTCTTGTAGTACAGTTTTTTGAGCAGCGCCAAGACAGAGTGCCATGAGGGCGCCGCCGTAGGCGCCTCTGGCTGCAGGAGGCCTCCATTGCCGATAGACATTGGTGAATACATCCTAACTCCTTAGTGTCGATTCCAAGACGAAACCGAAGGTTCCACTTACTTCTTCTAGCTCTTTGAGCTGTAGGTTGTGAGATGTTTTACTGGGCTTTATAGGTATGCCCAGCTCATTCAGGTCAGAATCAGACATGGTGTAGGGAATCGAAGGGAAAGGAAGAGGTTGGACTATATAATTTTTTTTAAAAAAGAAAAAAAAAAGCTGTTAAAGTTGATTTTCAGAACTGCCGGCATTAGTTATATATCGCATGTAACTGACTAGTACAGGGGCTTGACTACAAGGGTTGTAACACCAAAGGCCTGCTTGGACCTCTGATTCGAGAGCTGTTCAATGCGCCACCCATATTATCTATTATGATAAAAGAAGCCTCGGCTCTCGATACAACGATATGCTTCAAAATTCCATTCCCGCCCTATCCATCGCATTTCAATGAGAAGCAGGAGATTGCGTTTCAGAACTAGTTTAAGTGACTGTTCTTCCAGACATGAATTAGATGAGAATTCTTGGTATTTGGCTTGATGAAGTGTTTGAATGAGGTCGAAAGCGGACAAAGCATGATGCAAACGATGTGTCCTCTGATCTGGAGAGGTAGTCAAGCCGGTATGTTGTTGTATTCCCGATTTACCGAGGTCCCGAACTTACCGGCCTGCCATCGTGGCCTCCCAGCTGCCTCCCAACTCTGCCGCCGTCCTAGCTAGCCAATCAATTTTGAACCGACCTTGTGGTCTGATATTGATTAAGGTGACACATATTAAAGAAAAGATGTCTCTGTTTAACGCTTTGGCATTCTGTACAATGTGGTTTCTAGTAAGTCCGATTTCACATATACTATCACTAAAGAACCTTCCGCGATATCTCCTAGGACATAGGTTAAGGCTACGTATATATACTTCTTTATTCAAAACCTATGCATTTAGATTTGCATGTACTAGATTGTAAGTATTATTCCAATAGCTAGCTAATAGTTCCGAGAGATCGTCACCAACCCCAACTCTCATAAACTAGCAACCGTAACTAGGGTCAGCCTCAGATGCTCTTTGAGCATCAGAATTCTATATCTAAATAGATCGCTGGGGAGGTTACATCGATATCTGTAGCATGCGCCAACCTTGAAGACATCGCTCTGTCTCTAGCAATCTATGTGAAGCCCATTATTGAGCAATTGGTTATCCCATCTTCCTGAGAAATAATATCATAATCGACGTTTATATTTCCCTTGTATTACTTCTGAACAATCGACCACAAGAACCAACTAGTAAGGACTTGCATATTAGTCAATTGCGTAAATAATTATTTCATTTGTTAGGCCCTGCGCTTGATCTCAGGTGCGGTCTCCCACGTGCACCCAGACATCTTGGCAATAATCGTATAGCTTCCAATAGTAACGAATGACAGCAGTCTTAAGGAAATCTCTAGATTATGAGATCGCGAATAAGCTACTAGAGATACCCCACGTTTGCAAATTATTAATATGGCAATCTTCCCGATATTCGTCTGGGTCCGTACCCTAGCATTGCATTTAGCACTAGCTAGGATAGGTTGCCTCTTCACTGGTGGCGGAGTAGAGGCCGTTCTAGGCGCCATCCCTTGATTAGTACCGCCCGAAAATTACTCCGCGTCAGGCTTCGCAATGGTCAAACTCCATGGACTGTAAGGCACCTTTGCAGAGGTTGATCCTGCACATGAGCAGGTAATAATGAACGATCCTTCACTCAAGGGACAGATGTTGCAAGCCACGAATACTTACGTCATGAATCTCGATCTTGGCTTATTATAACCAGCTTCGGGATCTAAGAGAGCAAACCGCCACCGCTGCCTCGGTACGCCACCAATGCGCTATCCCTGGAAGAGAAGGTTCGTTGATACATACAGATTCCCCCGCATATTCCTAGTACTTTCCAACATCGCAAAAATAGCTAGCTGCTCCGGCTTGTGTAGTATTTTGTTTCTTTGAGGAAAGGCTGGATCTTGTAGACTATCGAGTCGTCATGATAATCGAGCCACCGCATATAACATAATCGCTCGTCCTCATGGCAGTCTCCCCCAGAACCCCTCGGATTATTGCTGCAGATCTCTCTATACTGGAAAGCAACCATGGTTCTCTTGGGTACCCTCGTTACCTGTCTATCCGGTGTAGCAGTCGCTGGAGCTTCATCTATTCCAACAGCCGGTTCTGCCTACGCGCCAAAACACACAACATGCCCATCAACACCACTCGTTCGGGGCGCGACAGGCATCTCCGCTGCTGAATCCAACTACGTCACTCGGCGGCATCTTAAGGCTTCGGTCGCCCTGAAGACGTGGCTAAAATCCGTCGATGAGGGTTTCGATGCAGTCACTAAAGAATGGCCTGCGCACAACTACGGGAAGAGCACCAAGGCACCTGTCGTTGCTCTAACATCGAGTGGTGGCGGATATAGAGCTATGCTTAGCGGTGCTGGTGTTATCAAGGCCTTTGATGGACGTGAGAAAGTTAAGACGGGCGTCAGCGGACTCTATCAAGCCCTCACATACGAAGCAGGTCTCTCGGGCGGCTCGTGGCTTCTATCATCTCTTGCGGCCAACGATTACCCAACTATCAGCTCGCTACAGAAGAAGCTATGGGAAGAAGCGCTTGAGGGCAGTCTTCTCGTCACTAGTATCCTGGTCTCGCCTCAGAAAAATCACATCTATGATACGGTTGAGGCAAATGTTAAGGCCAAGCGAAAAGCCGGCTTCGAACCGACTATAATCGATCCTTGGGGCCGACTTCTCGCATATGGTCTTCTGTATGGCAAAGACGGGGGAGTGCATGCCACCATGTCCAGCATCGCTCAAACCTCTAGCTTCAAGGACCACTCTGGGCCATATCCGATCATTACAGCTCTTGGTGTTGAGACTGGGTCTTGCATTCCGGAGAGAAACGCCACGCAGTACGAGTTCCATCCGTACGAGTTCGGTTCATGGGATGCCGGGGTTGCGGCTTTTGCTGTCTCTAAGTACCTTGGGACGTCCTTCTCCAATAGTCGTCCTACCAGGAGCAAGAGCTGCATCACCAACTACGACCAGCTCAGCTATGTGCTTGGAACATCTTCCAACGTCTTTGCAGCAACATGTGAGCCCGTCGCGGCCAACAACACCGCCGATGCCTCACTATTGGAAAACTTTGCCGCCTTCGTTTCAAAGTCTGAGGCATCTGTACGTGAGCTTTTCGGCCTATTCCCTAATCCTTTCCAGGGCCGTCGCGATTCCCCCGAGGTCTCTGCTCTCAAGACCCTAGAGCTTGTAGATGGTGGCGTTGGCGTCGGCTACCAGGGCAACCCGATTTGGCCGTTCTTATACCGGTCGGACGTGGACGTCATTATCGTCAACGAGAACTCAGCCGACACAAAGAACAACTACCCCAATGGTACGCAGATCGTGAATACCTACAAGGCAGCTGTGGCAGCAGGGCTGGAGCGTATGCCGCCGATTCCACCCGTTGAGACCTTTGTGGCCAAAAAGTTGAACCAGAAGCCCACGTTTTTCGGCTGTCACAAGAAGAACGCGGCCACGATTATCTTCATTCCCAACTTCAACTACACATTTGAAAGCGGCCAGTCGACGAACAAGATTCAGTACTACCGCAATGAAACGGTGGGAATGATTGGTAATGGCGTCGAGGTAGGAAACTATGGCGGCAAGGACAACTGGCCGCTGTGTCTAGCATGCGGTATTATGAAAAAGCAGAAGGGGCCATTACCAAAAGGATGTGCGGCTTGCTTTAAAGAGTACTGCTTTAATTGAGAAGATAAGAGACAGGGTAGAGGATGGCTATGATCTGAATGATGAGAACGAGAGCAAAATTTCTTTTCTTTAAAGTCTATATACTTAGATCGTGTACAGAGAAGTGTTGCTTCAGCAGTCGGCTTGTAGCTACAATTCTCGAGATCAGAATCCAGGCTTATATAAGAAGACCTTAGTTGAGTGATTCCAGCCACTCCTTGGACGAAACAACATCCGCCTGCCTCTTGAAAACCTTCTGTGTAAGAACCCGGTGAACCTCTTCATCCGCATCCAGGCACAAATCCTCCACGACTGTCATGTCATAATCCATATCAGCAGCCTGTCTCAAGGTTGATAGCACTGCACCGCTAGTAGCCACTCCTGCAAGAGCCAATTTGTTGATTCCCAAACTCCTCAGAACAACTTCCAAGTCGGAACCAGTAAAGGCTGAAGTTCTCTTCTTCGTGACCAGCAAGTCCTTCGATCCGGCAGGTGGTGCAACAGCTGGCTCTAACTCAGTTGATACATGGCCTTGGATGAAGTTTCCGTTGTCCTTGCACATGGCAACGATGGGGCTCATGAATTTGTTTCGGGAAGAGATATCTCGGAAGCCCTCTCGAAAGGACGTGTTGACGTGAATGATTTGAATACCGGCTTCGCGCGCTTTTTGGGCAGTTGTTGCTACCCGGTTGAGATAGCCTTCGCGGTCATGGTCTCCAACCATGGGCATGATGCCTTTCTGAACATCAAGAATGATAAGGGCTGAGGCTGACATGGTGGCGTTGTATGAGATCTTGGATTGGACGAGAGGAATGGATAATGGATTTTGTTAAGCAGCAATCACAAGAAGCTCCTCGATTATTTATATAAAAACAGAGCATTATTAATTCGAGAATATATGCCTTTCAATCCTGGCGGACTTTAGGTTTGTTATATCCGTATGTCTCGACAATGGTTTATGTCCGGCAAGTCGGCACCGATTCGGCAATAATTTTCGTCCTTACAAATAAAGGCCAAGACAGCGCGATTGAGGTCATTCCGAGTTCTGAAATCCGATTAAAACATTATTAGACTCCGAGACTATATAACTAATGGAATTGAGAAAACGGCTGGAAGAAATAGCTGAATGGATTTGACCCGGGACCAAATTTGGTGTCAGGACTTTTGTGCCCATATGGACGTATTATGGCATTGCTCAATAGATACTATCCGAATCAAGGCAAAATAAGACAGTATCGCAGGAGCGAGGCGTGAGGGGATACCAATAGTGATATTTATAAGATAAAGGACGAGAGATCCAAAGGTCAATGCCCGACGAACCTCCCTACCCTGTATCAGTGTTTTAGGACCTGCATCCAGTGGCGTCTGCCAATGAGGACGAATGACAAAGGTCTTATGTTGGCGAATTGCAAATAACGACGCCAGAATAGAGAGTTTCGATAGATATTCCGTGCCACTCTAAGCGTTGCGGGAAAATATTGGCCTCTTCTTACACATACGGGGTAATTTGGCATGCACGTTGGAGGGGCAGCTTAGTTGTCTTTGACAGTGGGCGTTTCACTTTTGTATTGCGTCTGTCAGACCCGCCAGGTCAGGGTCAGCGACATCCTCCATGATATTTAGTCAACTCGACACGAAACTCAATATCAGACACGCGATTGTATCGTGTTTTGCGATACCAACGACGAACACTGCATGGCGTCATAGGGGATCAGAGCAAACCTTCTTCTTATCGATAAGGATAGCTACTGGCGTGAAGGACAAGCCGAGGTCACGATCCAATGATAGTGGGGCATTCAGGGACTTGCATAAGGCATTTGGTCATTCACGGTCTAAGGCCTGCAAATGTTGGAATAGCGTCAATAGCGTCAATAGCCCTACTCGGCAATTCCGGTGAATTCACGAATCGATCAGGTGCGGTAAGGATCGATTGGATCAGGGCATCATCAGTAATTAACTGGTATTTCGCGTGCATGCTGCAAGTTCGTTTAGGAGCTTAGACCAGGTCTGCTGCCTGTTGGCACGTCAAGATAAACAACTCAATTGAACTCCAAAGCAATGCCATATCTGCAATTGGCTTTCAAATCGCACAGTAGGAATTCCATTCAGCTTGACATGTCGATCTTTCTACTCCATATCTATGCTTTGGATGCATTCTGGCATGAAGACAGTTATCCGTCACCCCAGACGACGTAATAAGGATCTGTGCTCATCCCCACCTATTCCTTCTAGAAGACTACCCATATTCAGTCAAGTGTAGGAACAGGTCCACTAATAATACACACTAGACCTGGATTAGGCACCTGGTGGTCTGAAACAATGAAGGGGGTCACGTCAAGCGAATAATGCAACGCATTCCTCACCCCTTTCCTTTTTGCCCTCAAAACATGAACCTTGAGTAAACAACCTGCAGCGCGATTTATGGCCACGCGTCCGCTGCAAAGTTGACAATACAACCCCAATTCTCTATCGTAAGACTATGGCAGGCAAGAACAGCGACGAGAAACTCGATAAACCATTATGGCGCCCCCTGGCGCACAAGCTGTCTACTTTAATTCTGCGGCGCAGGCCCAGTAAAGTCAAGGCCAAGGTCGACGGGAGAAAAAGCGTCGCTGACTTTCGCCCACTTGAGGTGCAGGTCGACAGAGAGGAAGGCCTTCATGTGCCGAATAATTGGCTTGTCAAGCCTGCACCTGCAAACGTCGACAAACCACTTCCGCCATCACCGTCGCCTGCCGACGCGTCTCCAATTGAGGACAAGGATGCGGTTCAGCCAGAGCCTCCAAAGGTTGAGCGACCAGAGTCTAAGAAGCGTCCTGAGTCGCCTCAATATGGCCATGCCGTCATTCACCAAGATACAGACAAAGAGCAACGTCGATTGTCGGCATTGACAGCTCTAACGGCCAACAGAAATTCAACGGCGCCCAGTATCTTGGATCGTGGACGACCTGTCGAAGCCAGACATTTAGTACGACAGCCAGCCAAGCACCCGAGGAGTCATCGTAAATCACTTCCTTTGGAGTTTGAGCTCATGAATCAAATGTCGAATCAAGATCAAGTGTCAGATGCTACTACCAGACCGGAAACTAAGCTTGACGCCACCGCTTCTCCATCGCTTAATGACACATCGGATGCAGCTTCCAAGAGACATTCCATGCTGGATATGAGTCAAATGACAGTCCCAACCAGAGCTGCCACCATTAGAGTCGTCCCTGCTGAGTCGACAGTCAAGACTTCACATCCGCTCAGACAAAACCCATCAACCTTGAGGAAGGAAATCAGCCCAGACTCTCCCATGAAGCCAAAACCAGCTCCCACTTCAGCACCTTCAGAGCCAATTCCAATTCCCAAGCTTAAATCAAAGCCTGCTGGCGCATTAAGCGACCGACTGGCTTGGATTAAAAAGCTGGAAGATAAGGACAACAGACCGAAGGACTTGCCCGCGATGGCGAAGCGAACTGGTTCTGTTTCAGACAAACTCGCCATGTTTGAGAAGAAGAACCTCTCAGCAGCCTCTCCAGCCCGCTTACATGTACCATCGAGGACGAACTCGAGTACCTACTCAGCATACTCTTCAGTAACAAGCCGAGACTCGATCTTCTCCGATGGCCTCAGTGCGCCATCACCTCGCACATCAGTGGACACAGCGCGGACCAGTTCAGTGATGAGTTATTACGACGATTCGTTCCGAGAGAAGCTCGAATCGCTCGTTGGTCAAGAGCCCAAGGAGTCTGAGGTTGAAAACTCCGAGGAGTAAGCGGCTCTATTACTACGAAAGTGAAAGAAGAATCAAGTAGAGATTGTTATACTTGAGTTATGTTTACGCGGCGTTTGCTTTTTTTATCACGGCAAGCTTTTCTATATGGGCGTACAGTAAATTAATATAGATCTTTCCTAGAGTCTTTTCTTTATCTGCAGGCGATCTGCGGAGATGAAATTATGTGACTTAGTACTATAACAGAAGACAACAACAGAACAATCTTACACTAATCTATGAAGAATCTCTCGTCCGTCCAACCATCGCTCTACGTTTTCTGCCTGTTCAGCGTACCATGCGTTTATAATGCCCTCTTCAACATAACCCATATGTGGCGTCACCAAGACACGGCTTTTATTCCCTTTGCCCCAGTCTTGTGATCGCCAGGGACTATCCGCAGCCAAAGGTTCTGATTCAAAAACATCCAATGCAACACCACGGAGAGAACCTTGAGCGGCAGCTTCCAGTAGTGCCGTCTCATCAATCAATCCGGCGCGGGAGGTATTGACCAGCAGAGCTGACGTCTTCATCATGCTGAGCTCCTTTGCACCAACGATACCTCGAGACCGATCACTCAAAACGTAATGCAGTGAGACCACATCAGAAGTTTCAAACAGCTCTTCTTTGCTTACTGCTTGAAAGGTCTTGTTGCCATTCTCATCCTGAAGGGGTAGACCAAGCTTGATAGCTGCTTCGTCCGCTTTGGTTTGATCCAAGCTGGCGCTCCAGCACTTGATCTTCATTCCGAATGCCAAAGACCCAATTCTCGCGACTGCTGCTCCCAGTCTACCAAGACCAACAACTCCAAGAGTCTTTCCTGATAATCCGATAGCCATGTCTGACTGCCATCCACCAGATTTAATAGTGGCATCGTCAGCTGCAATATTCCTTGCTAGAGCGAGGATCATAGCCCATGTATGGTGCGTCGCTGGATGACTTCCTCCCTTTTTGATATCCTGCTGATGCTGCGTGGTTTGCGCTACATCGGTCCGACCACGTCCTGGTGCTGTGGCGACCATAATTCCCAGCTTCTCAGCCGTCTTCAGATCGAAAGTCTCAAATTGCGTTCCAGTGCACAACAACAGCTTCAAGTTGGGCAATTGGCGCAGAAGCTCCCCAGAAAAAGGAGTGCGTTCTCGCATAGTAGATATAATATCATAAGGATGCAGCCTTTCGGCCAAGGAGCGTTGTTCTTGAGGGGTTCGCTGAGGATAATGCGTATCAGAAACCTCGACTTGCAGGGCGGGTGATTGCAAATCCGCAAAGTGGTGTCCTGAGATCCGCAAATAATCGTCGAGAACCAACAGACGCTGCATTGGTGATCCGGCGTGAAGAGGGACTCCACGAGCCATTCTTAAGCTGAGGGATCGAGTAGCAGAGAACATTTTTTTAATTGTTTTCGATTAATTAGTATTGTCCAGGGTAATGACATTGAAGATGGAAGAAGAAGTGTTGGATAAGATAAGGAAAACTAAGTGGGCTAGCGTTTGTCTTCTTACACCGAAGATCGGAGGTAGCTCGGCTCAACCGAATCAGTCCGAAGCAGCGGAAATTGCACCGACTTGGCAACAGAGGGCGGAATTTTTAATAATTGTCAGTCAATAACTAGACGCTATTGAATATAAGAAGATTCATCCACCAGAATAATTGGTGGTTTTTGTTCTCGCTGGCTGAGCATGAAACGGTCGTATTTAATCTCGCCAAACTCCATTACATAGCTATTCAGCTAAGACAGGCTTTTGTAACATTGGACACGCAATAATCAATTGCAGATGCCATATTTCGAGTGAACTTTGGCAAAATAAGCTTAATAGTGCTAGTAACAATTGCCCCGCCTGCTAATCTTGATCTAGAAGGTGTACAAAGACTTCCCCGCGGGGAAATGACCTTCGGCAGCTATTCAGGAACCCGATACTTGGTGTCATCGGTGCATTGGACACCGAACCGAGGGCTTGGCAGTTGTCGTCCATGTATTTAACCGCGTAGTCTCACCGCAAATTTTATCATGAAGCTTCCAGGCGAGAACCTAACTTCGTTGAGATTCTCATGCGTCCCTTCAGTATCTCGAATGCCTTCAGGGCATTGGGCGTGGTCTTTCTCGCCGTCACTGCTGCTGCATCCTCCCCAGATCGCGATTGGGTCAGCTTAAAACTTCTCACCAAATCCGCCGACTCGCAAGTTCAGGGCGTTATTGATGGAAAGAATACCTCATTAACTGGCTCACCGAGGTCGTTGACCCGTAATGTCCGACAACTCGTCACACCGTTTGTATGGCCAAACTCAACTTATTACCATGATGAAGCTTTGCTTCCTCATATTAAAGAGATGCTTTCAGTTCTCGAGAAAGTTCAGCACAAGGATGGCACTTACACCGTGGGAAATCGCCACTCCCCGCCCGACACAGGTTTTCTGATTGAAGACTTTGGCATTATGGTGCGGATTCTCGAACAAGACGACCACGAGGCTTCGAAACCTCTTGCCAAAGTCATTCGTGGTATTCTAGTCAAGGCCGCTCCTGGTCTTGCCAAAGGCGGAATACATACTCCCAATCATCGATGGAAGATATGCAGTGCTCTAGCACGCATTTCCAGCATCACTGGAGACACCAGCTTGGTCAAAAGAATTGACGAATGGCTTGCAGAGGGAATCGATATTGACGTCGATGGCATCTACTCAGAGCGCAGCCCCAATTACTACTCAGCTGTATCGAATCCTGCTCTATTGACCGTTGCCTACGAGCTCAACCGAACCCAACTAGTCGAATTTGTTCGCAAAAATCTGGAATTGTCCATTGAGCACGCTGAGCCAAATGGCGAAATGGAAACCGTCCAGAGCCGCCGTCAAGATCAAAAAGAACCTCCCCGTGAGAACATGGGCAACTTTTACCCTCAGTTCCGTGAACTTGCTCTCCTAGATAACAATGGCCGATTCGCTGCAATGGCCCGTCTCATCGAGAAGCGTCTTGGACCACAACTTGGTGATTTCCTGGCCAATCTCATCGAGCGTCCTGAGTTAGCAGCGAAGCTACCAGAGCCGGAAGAGCCATTTGTTGACTTTGAGAAGCACTATACCTCGGCAGGTCTTGTGCGTGCTCGACGTGGAAAACTTACAATGTCGGCTTTTGGAGGATCGGACTGGTATACCATGGATGGAAAGAAAGCCGAATTTTATAACCGCATGGGGTCCGGCCTTTCGACGAATCCGACCATGTTCCGAGCGTGGAATGGCAAGGCTGTGCTCGATGCTGTGCGATTGAGTGCCAATTTCTTCAGCATGGGCCATTTCCGATCCAATGGTATTGGATTCTCTAAAGATGGGGTCATCAGCCTGGGCAGCGAGATGGAAGTTCCGTACTATCTGCCGATCCCAGCTGAGAAACGTGACGAGAATGGTACATACGCGCTTTCCAAGTCGGTGGATGGTCGCTTCTATGCCATGCTTGACTTTACAAACCGTCCTACCAGCATGCGTCGTCTCAAGACAGATGTCAAGATCAAGCCGACTAAGGCCGGGTATGATCTCAATTTTGATGTCACGGGTGAAGATGAGGTTGAACTGACCTTTGAACTTACCTTCAGAGAAGGAGGAAAGTTCAAGGGAGTCAAGGAGATGATTGATAGTGACAACAGCACCATATACCGACTGGTGGAAGGAAAGGGAGAGTACAGCGTAGGAAAGGACAAGATTATCTTTGGACCAGGAAATGGTGAAGGGCCATTTTCAGCTGATGCTGGAGAGCAGTACAGCTGGCACGGTGGGAACCTCACTATGGAAGGAAACCGTGTGTATATCACTGGCAAAACACCGCTCAAGTATACTCTGAACCTTGGCTTTGCATAAATCTCGGAAATTCGAGCTTAGTGTTTAAAGCAAAGAAGAGACAGTTTCAGAAAGACAAGACAACTAATCATGATACAACTTCAAAACTCCAATTAGAATGACTACGCTATCCTAAATCCACAATATTCGCATACATTATGATACATGTTTAATCCTCAAGCTCAGCCAACATGACATCCGCAGCCTTCTCAGCCGCCATGTAAGTTGACACAGCGGTGAAAGTACCTGGGATGCGAGGATAGACCGAGGCATCAACAACACGAAGGCCAGCAACACCTCGAACACGGAACTTGGAATCGAGGACAGCCATCTTATCATCATCGGCACCAATGGGGCAGGTAGATGAAGCATGGTGACCCCAGGCAGTATCCTTGATGTAGGTCTCGATATCCTTCTGGGAAGTGATCTGAGCACCAGGAAGAACCTCAGTGACGTTGACAGCCTGGCTCTCAAAGGCCTTTCGGGCAAGCTCGACAGCCTCGTACAAGGCCTGGAGATCCTTGGAGGATTCGCCGCTGCCAGTGTCGAAGTAGTTGAAAGTGATATCAGGCATATCAAGAGGATCAGTTGATCGAAGAAGGACCTCACCGGCGTTGTTGCGGGGATGAGCCTTGAGAATAGCCCACGAGAACCAGTTGTGCTCAATGGTGGCGTTGACGGCATACTGGGGGAAGTATCCTCGGAAGTTGACGGGGCCACCAAAGGAGAAGATGTCGAAGTTGTTGTTCTCAGCAGCACTGCTCTTGTAGAACATAGAGGCAGCAAGACCAGAAGAGGAGTAGATTCCATGGTCACCGTTGACAGGGGCCTTCCAGCGGTCAAGGCAGGGATCCTCGTCAGTGAAGAGACTGAAAGTGCATCCGTCGAATGCAGTAAAGTTGTGCTCTGTGTTTCCTTGGACAGTGATCTCGTAGTGATCCTGGAGGTTGGTACCAACACCAGGAAGATCAGAAATAACAGGAATGTCAAACTTCTTCAACTCATCAGCAGGTCCAATACCGCTCAGCTTGAGGATCTGAGGAGTGTTGTAAACACCACCAGCGACAACAACTTCACGAGATGCAGTGGCGTTTCCGGGCGTACCCTTAGCGCCAGTAGACAGAGGGCTAGCACTGTAAAGATGCTTTCCATCACGGAACTCAACACCAGTAGCGCGGGGAGTCTTGGAGTCTTCATCGAAAAGAACCTTGGTAACGTAGCAGTTGGTTCGAACGTCAAGAGGGTATCTCTTAGTACCGTTCTCGAACTTGGCATCTCGAACAGAGAGGATAAGTTCACGGGGTCCAACACGGCTAGCATCCTTGCTGGACAGGGGAATCTGGTAGAATCCGGGGTTTTGGTCACGAGACAGCTTATCAGCGTTGGGATCATCGGCGATAAGACCATCCATGGTGATGTTTGCGCCAGTGGTCAAAGCAAGAGCTGCGCCACCGCCGCTGAGAAGACTCATAAGCTGCTCATCGTTGAGAGGAATGCTGAGAGGAGCAGTCTCAGTGCTAAGCCAACCATCATAGCCGTGGCCAGCTTCTCCAGCGGGTCGGTAGCGGTTGTCCTCAGCTTTGACCCAGTACTTTCGCATGTTCTTGGCAGACCAAGAATCATCGCCGGTGAGTTCAGCGATGTACTCAAAGTCAGACTGGTGAGGGTACACAGTGATCAACGCATTGTGAGCAGTACATCCACCAAGGGCTTGAGTGCGAGGATATAGCGTTCCCTTCATCTCAGCATCCTTGGGAGGGTTAAGACCAGTGTACTCCCCGTTGGGAGTATCATAAGTAGTCTTGTAGTCACGAGCTTGTCGCTTCTCGTCCGCATAGTGCTTAACGAAGAAGTTCCAGGAAATCTCAGGGTCTTCCGAGGCGTTGGCTGAGTAGGCAGGGACGGTGTAGTTGACCGAGTTGTAGTCATCACCAGCTTCGATGAGGAGTGTCTTGTGACCGGCCATGGCCAGACGAGCAGCAAGGGGACCTCCTCCTGCGCCGGAACCGACGACGATGTACTCGTAGCCTGTGAGGGCGACGGCGCACACGGAGACGGGGGCGGCCAAAAGGCCTGCGACGAAGGCGTATCTCATTATGGATTCGTTTGAGGGTAAATTAAAATGAATGACGATCTGTGACCAGGATGGGTCTACAGTTAGGGTAAAGAGTGACTGGTAGTGAGTGACTGATGGAGAAAAGAATAGAATGGCTTGTCTTCGCTATTTATCTATCCATGGATTTTATCTGTCACCTCGGCATTTCATCCAGCAATAATCAGGGGTTAATGGATGCAACCTTCATATGTCACCCAAGTCATGCATGTTCATCACAGCCACAAGAACAAATAGAATCACCGCCAAGATTCGTCGTGTTCTATAAGCTTGGCCTCGGAGCGAGCCAACAATCTGATCTTATCACCGCAAATATTATACAACCCTTCTATATCCCACTTACTATTCCTAGCCTAGCATCGGAACACAGTAACCATGTACAGACCATTCCCGAATGCTGATCGTTTTCCGCAGCTTGGCGAGGTTCCACCGCCACGGCACCGCGCCATAACGAGATCTGTGCGCCGTACAGCGTCGCATCCACCAGCTCGATCTGCTGCAGGAACCGCTGCAGGGGAAATATTCAGCGTCGCATACCTGAGTTTCTTTCTTTAATCGTCTCTTCTCCTGAAAATGCTTTGGGAAGGTTGCAATTGTTAGTTATAGCTTGTCGGCTACTTGACGTACGTGGAAATTGGTCCGGCTGTTGGTCGATCTATCAGGTGATGGTTGCAAGGGCCAAGGCGGGATTCTTACGTAGTGCCGTGCTGATGCCGGAGACCGAAGAGTTGATGCAGCCAAGAGACTCGCATCATTTTGGAAGACGTAGCCATTTTGATTCGATAATGATAACTAATTGTGGATACTCAAGATATATAGATTTCTGTCTGTAAAGCTAAGTAATTAATCTCTAGTCGCACAGGCCCCGGCTCCTCTGGTTCGTTATAGTCCCTTGTCAACGATGCTTCGAATAATAACCTTCACACCCTCTTTGAGCAGACCCTGACTATTCCAACCTCAACTTATTCTTTCCCGAAAAGTTCTCCTCGATGACTTTGTTCTGATGAATAATCTCCTCCCTCGCCCCCTCCCACGTCGTTCTCTTCCCCGTCTCAAAGTATCTAAACATATGAGCCGTCTCAACCCCATGATTCATAAGGTTGTACATCTTTCTATCCTTCCACCAGAATTTCCATCCAGCCCATCCCCACCCAAGATTCTCCATTCCAGTTCCTGCTTTCTCGTGCATCCACGGCTGGAACTCATATTGTTTTACCATACTCACGTCTACCTGAGGTTCTCTTGCCCAGTTTTCTGCTACCCACTCTTGATGCTGGTCAACCCATTCTTCCATTTCTTCATATGAGGGTAAATCGCTTACGCCACGCCAGAGGTTTGAAATCGCCATGTTCATAACGTCGCTAAAAGAAAAGCCGTTGTTTTTGCCGTAGGCTGAGTAGCAAAGCATCGCACAACTGTCTGCGTACTTTGGTGGGAACACGTTCATGAAGAGGCGCTGAATAGGAGGTCCTTGATATCCGTGAGACTTTGGGGTACTCTTCTCAACGAAGGGGGCGACTGAAAAGTCACCACGATACCCAGTGGTGAAGATAACGCTGTCAACGTCATCAAGGACAGTCCCATCTTCAAACTCGATCGACTTCCCACCCAGAAATCTCTTGATTCCGTGCAAACTCGTCAAGCTTCCATCCTGTAAGCGAGGTATGAGGTGTTGAATAAGGCCCGGCAGTTTAAGCGTAGGGTTTCGGAATTGGCCAAGTCGCCAAGCGGGATTAAGTTTTCCCTCGGCGTATTGGTTTGATATCAGTTTGGCTCCCCAGCCTGCGACCATTCTCCAGCAGTTCGGGTAACATCTCGCTATCCATTGCGTTATCTGGCGACGTCTCCAAGAAACCAAGAGATCGGTTGGTCGTCCTTTGCGCACACGCTTGATTACGATTTGTCCACTTCGATGGGAGACGTAGACCTTCTTAGCTACGGGGATGACTTGAGGTGCGAGTTCGTCTGTTGTAGTGGATAAACCAAGGAAAACTACAGTCTTGTCTCGATACGGTTCAGGGCTACAATCAACCAGTCAGTATATGTAGGACATCTTCTAACAATCGGTGAACTGACCCTCTGTATTGCTGCGAGTGTACAATCTCGCCCTCATAAGTGTCTTGACCTGGAAAAGTCGGCATCACCTTTTGAGTCTGATAGCCATGGCAAAAGACGACTTTGTCGAAAGAACGACACTCAACCTCTCCACTATCCACGTTCTCAAGATGCACCTCCCATCCATTATCCTGGCTGTTGCGGTTGACAGATTTAACACTGGTATTGAAGATGATGTGCCTGTTTAGTTTGAAATGCTCGGCATAGCTTTGCATGAACTCTTGGTAGTCCCATGAACTCAGATACACAGGGTACTCTGCCTCATTCAGTATCAGCACGTTTGCAGGCTTGGAGCTAGCTTACTGTCTGGTATCGGGTAGTCCGTAAATCCACAAATATACTTGCTGATATTCGCAGTAGTTGTATCCAACGCTGTAGTCCATCCATGGTTCGAATCGTAGGCCCATAAACCCCCGACGGTACTGCGTCTTTCGAACAACGTGGCTTTGAACCCATCTTGGAGAAGTTGTTTCAGCATGGTAATGCCGGTCGGACCTAGTTACGCCCAGTCAACATCGTTTCTCTGCCACAAACAATCAGTTTGATGCACTCACCGGCGCCTATTACGGCAACGCTTACGGGCTTCATCTTGGCATATGTGATGACTCTTCTTACTCTGAGCAGATGAAACGCGGGCAGTCGGCATGTTTTATGTAATCTTACTCAACTTGCACTAATTACCCAATTGGCCTGCTCGGTCTTGTAAGCTCGCAATTGGCTGAAGCCACACTAAAATCTTACATCTGAGGACGTCACGCCTTCCGGGACTTGCTTTTTTACCATTGATCACGGATCCTGCGGAAGGATTCATATCACGTGTGCGATATAAACGTGTACGATCGCCACTGATTCAATCTCTCTTTATTTATATATGGGGTTTAACTAACATAATATTGTTTTGTATCGATATCACAAGTTTCGGCACTGCGGGCTTATAACAAAAGTCTATCTCAAAGAGACCTCTTTCCATTCGAAACCAGGTGCTTCCAAAGCTTCTCCATTCATTATTCCATAAACATATCCACAACCAACGTAGGGAAACGACCCGGCGTGTGATGTGCTTGGTCGCAGAACAACAGGCAGTCGGCAACCCTTGAGAACAAAAACAGAATCACCAACACGCGCATCTTTTGGCAACAATGCAGCTAAACCACTATTCGTCTTGTAGAACCTCAATCCTCTTGTGCTGTATAAACGGGTCCAAAGCTCCTGTACGACAGATATATCTTGGAAGGCAGAGTTAACTTTCTCCTCAAGCGTCTCACCCGAGGCTGCATCGGAGAAAATCTGGAGTAACGATAGCCCCAGCTGGAATATGGCATCGAACCCTTTGTTGCCTATGTCTTCTTTGTTAAAGTCTAATACTGCTTTGAGAATGGCCTCATATACATGCTCATCAGTTAATGGGTACCGCTTGTTCGTTTCAGGCATGAGCGTAAAAGCTTGATGCAACCGATGAGCCAGCCATTTCAAGTCGAGCGGACCTGAAGCTTCTAGAGGTGACTCGTGCATAATATCGTCAATGTAATGTCCCTGTATAAGCAGCTGATCAGGATCGTGGTTACTGACGGAAGCAGACCACGTCTCTGCTGGCCCTCCTGCTTTATGACACTGAGTAACCAAAGGTCGTTCTATCCACACATGGCTAAAAGGGCTGGGAGCAGTGATGTCCCTCAGCCACGAAGGGTAACCTTTTGTTAGACCAGGTAATCCAGCACCAAATATGAGCTCTCTTCCCAAATCCATCTGCAGTGCATTGCTCCAAAATTTCATAGTTATTTCCCTCAGAGGAGAGCTATAATCAGGTCGAAAGTCCATCGCTTTAACATCTTTCTCGTCCATCATGCCAAGAAATGCAAAGTAACGGTCCCGCGGGACAGTAACACCATGATGGGAGAATAGCATCAACAATGGGGGCAGACTAGTCAGTGATAATCCACTCAGGGCGACTTCCTTGAATTGGCGGCCATGAGGGGTGCTGAGATCAAGGTGCCGCGATATGCGAACGTAACACATAATGCCGTATGACATAAACGTGGTGATCAAATCTGGTTTCGTAGCTAGAAGCTCGGGAGAAAACCACGGGAACTCGACGTTTTTGTACGTTTGAGTTCCAGCAAAGAGCTCTGCCCATGAGACATGCCGACGGCCAAAGAGCAGGGAAACATCTCGTCCAAGAACGAATTCCTGCACAATCCAAACGCGGTGAAACCACGGCAAGGACACCAGTTTGAGGTAAAGCTCAGGCCATTCCTCTCCTTTAACTTCCTCAATTGCATCTGCCTGCTCGTTTGTTGGAAAAGGTATGCCCAGAACCTTGGCGGTAGACTCGCCTGGCATAAACATAGAGTTACGTTGATTTAGCAAAGCGCCATAGCGGATATTCCGTTTCCAGTAGCGATCCATAGCATCCAGAAGACGAGATATTTCTTCTGTTTCTTCCCCAAGATCGCAAAGGACTCTCACAGCAGAGCTGTAAATAACTCCCATAAGAGCAACTTGAACTTCTTTCTCTGCAATGTCTGACTGGTTGATACAAAGACCATCAGCCCAGAGGAGCCGAGTTTCCGTACTACCACGCAAACGTCTCAAGATAGAAGCGAGTGACGCCGTGATCGGTATGGACCCCTCGGATGTATTGAAAGAGTCTGTAAAAGTTGCTGAGCCCCATACGTAGGAAATAGCTTCGAAACACACATGCTTATCAGGGTCTATTGGTTCCGGTGGCCCTGAGCTGCTGCTACTTCTTGGTGGGGGCAGCTCTCCGAGACTTTTGGCAACAAGATCGCCATTCAGCGGATCAATTTCTTCGTTGGCTGGGGTTAATTGTAGCAATCGAATTTGTCCAGCGATGAGTGGTTTATACTTGTAAGGAGCCATTGGGCCACGTTTTGGATGGCGTAGAGGCCCTAGGGAGGATGAGCCAGACGTAGTGACGACAAACCACTAAGTCATTAGTTTTGAAAGAGTATTGGGGTTTACGTTGGCTCAGAGCTGTCAATGAGGCAGACTGGAAGAGCCTTGACCCCGCGTCGCCAAGCACACTAAGTTCTGATCGGGCTACAAGATACGAGCTGAGCCATTGTTTTGCAGGGGTTCTTCGCAATGCTCTCTGTCATTGGGCGTTTCGTAGCAGACTCTCTTAAGTCCAATAGATTATCACATTAAATAGTATCTGCATCATGCGACCAAACTTAGTAGCCAACCACAGATATTATTTTCTGAGGGCTAGATGGAGTCTTTTCATCAGCTCAGGTGCTCAAAAGAGGTTCTATGTCCCGAATCTAGTGCATATGTACAAGCTTTCAGGTCACCGCTGACAACATGCGATTAAACAAGCTTTCTTGGCGGACTTAGGATTTAATGAATAGCACGTGAACGGTCTCCTCATTATTGGTGATTTTGGTAGTCGGAATTAAGAGCGGAGTTAAATATGCAAGCTCAACCGCAAGATATCATGACGAGCGACTTGCCATAAAAGACTGTCAAGAATATTAATTCTTCAAAAAATATACTCATATCGTTTCTCAACTCAAGTCTCTATCTCTACTCTATCGACATGGCCAAGAACTTTCCTTTTTCTGATATCACGGTGCCTTCGCCTGGCTTTGGTGCCATGGGACTGAGCCACGGGTTTGGAACCAATCTAACTCTCGAAGAGGCCGAGCCAGTGCTTCTTAAAGCACTTGAGCTTGGCTGCATCTTCTGGGACACTGCTGTGAGTGACAACCTCGAGCATAATTGCTTGACAGGTTGGTGATCCTGACAACAGCTTCAGGTCAACTATCAAGCTGGTGTTAACGAGAAGCTTTTGGGAGACTTTATCAGAAAGCACCAATGTCGCGAAAAGATATTCAGTATGTATCCATGTCGCTCCACTCAAGACAGCACTGACAGATAACAACAGTTGCTTCTAAGTGTGGCATTAACAGCTTTGGCGATGGCAAAGCGAACAATTCTGCATCTCACATCAAGGAGTATATCGAGGGCACAATTGAGAGACTCGGGTTCACTCCTGATCTTTATTATCTTCACCGAATTGATCCAAGTTAGTTGACTCAGTCCTCGATGGCTTGGGTAGCTAAAACTAACGACCAAGACACTCCCCTGGAAGAATCCATCACCACTATGAATGAGCTCCGTGAGCAAGGAAAGTTCAAGTACATCGGACTGTCTGAGTGTTCTGCCACGACGCTTCGAAAGGCGAATTCCAGTAATTTTTCACATCCTGCAATTGTGCAACATGGACTCACATCATTACAGTTGCGAAGATCGATGCTATCCAGGCTGAATACTCGCCCTTTGAGACCCTGCACGAAACTGATGGCCTTATCGACGTCGCGAGAGAACTGGGAATTGCTTTTGTTGCGTTCTCCCCGCTGGGTCACGGATGGCTCACCGAGGACTTCCCTTACAAAACTCCTGAAGATTTCCCAGCAAAGGATCTCCGACATACTCGTAGGTATCCAAACAACCTATCTGAGCCGGCTGACCGTTTCCAGTCCCAAGGTTCCAGGGTGAAAACTTCTACAACAACAAGAAGATTGTCGAGGAGATCAAGAAACTCGCAGTCAGGAAGAATGCGACGGTATCACAGATCTCACTTGCATGGGTTTCTGCTCAAGGATTCATTTCCATCCCGGGAACTACAAAGGCTGCGCGAGTGGAGGAGAACTGGGCCTCTAGAGAAATCGTCCTTAATGAGGATGAGATGGCAGAGCTGAGACGAATTATTGACTCGGCAAAGCCTCAGGGTGCCAGATACCCTCCCCATCTCCAGGCTCTGGTCGGACATTAGGATGCGAATGCTTCTGTTCAGGATTTCTGAGCATGTCTATTGACAGTGGATACGTATGTACTTTCTGAGACCTATTTACAAAGAATGTGATCGCCTGCAAATAAACAAAAGACGGTAGCCTGCTATATCGCATCATTCCATCTGTTATAAACATCTCCTCAACGCTCATCACTTAGCAAGAAGCACCAGAAGGAACGCCCTGGCACTTATCAGACTTCTTGCCACCAGTGACCTTGTTGTTAGTCCAGGTCCAGTTCTTGCAGTTGGCGCAAAGGATATAGACGTTGGTTCCACTGGACTTGACAGATCCTGTGACCTTGTTGATAGTGACATCGGTGATAGGAACGCCAGCAGTAGGAGTACCAGTAGGAGAACCGTTCTCATAGTCCTGCTCAATGACGATACCGTACTTGGCGATGTTGGAAAGAGTGATGGAGTCGTACTTGACATCGGAAATGGAACCGGTAGCTCCGGAAACGGCCTTGATGCGAACGCCGTTGTCGGAGTTGGAGATGGCCGAGTTGAGGATACGGATGGTCTTGACGGTGTTGTCGGAGCGTCCACCAACGGATCCGATGGAAAGACCATGGCCACCACTACAGTTTCCACCAGTGAAGGTGACGTTGGTACCAGAGTTGATAGCAAGGCAATCATCCTGGTTCTTAACAACAGCTCCAGAGATGTACACGCCGTTGGAAGAACCAACATCGAAGGCATCGGTGTTGTGTCCACCAAGGGTATCGCCAAGGGAGTTATCCATATGGACATCGTAGACACCAAGGTTGGTGACGCCGTTGATGCTGAAGGCCTGGACGGGAGTGTTGAGAACGTTCAAGTTCTTGATGTTGGAGTTCGTCATGGAGTGGGCGCTGAAGAACTTGGGCTTCTTCTTGCCACCGTTGCTGCCCTTTCCATCCCACCATCGCTTACCGTCACAGTCGATAGTGTGACCAGAAGCTCCCTCGATGAGAAGGTTGTTGCCGCTGAAGGAGATGAGAGGGCCAGCCCAAAGGGAGTAGCCGAAAGTAGTCTTGCCCTGGAAGATGACGTGAGTGCCAGCCTTGAGGTTGGTCAAGTCCAAGGTAGTTCCAGCAGGGACAGCAATGTTATTGAGAACAATGGTAGAGCAGCTAGCCTTGTTCTTGATGGCAGAGGCAGCATCGGTGAAAGTGCAGCTGGCACGGGATTCGAGAGCTGGGTGCGCGAGGGCGGAGGCTACCAGGCCTCCGAGAAGGACGATTGAGGAAATCATGTTGAATAAGGAATGTATGTACAATTTGTGAATGAATAGAAACAATAAGATACTGTATGTACTAATGGATGTGAATAGAGGAATGCTGATAGAGAATAGACAAATGACTGCCAAGACCGTGATTTATATACAAGTCTATCTTCGAAGTTCTTGAACCATTGTGTTACACCCCCTACGAAGCCATGCCGTAGACCCGTGATTGTGGCCCGTGTAGGCCATTCCAATCGGCCCAACGTCTTCATTAGGGATGGAAATCGGACTCGGGAATTAGAGAGTGCTCCACTATCCTCCCACTTTCCGGGGTTAAGATTGAAACGCCAACCACGGCCCGACAAGACACCATATCTATTGGTGGATGATATTTTTCCAGCACAACTGTCATGTTTCACCACTCGTTGGTTCGTCTGGAATTTTATCAATCTCGGATGCACGGCACATTGAAGATTGTTAATCGTTCTTCAACGAGTGAAACGGACTGTTAAACCCCCGTCTAATGTATACGCGCATTTGAAGTGGTGAGATGTTGAGACTTTCTTATCTGGGCTAGCTTATCGCCAGGATCGGCAATAAGGCACGCCGGTGATTCTTTTTATTCGTGGATTCACGTATTCCCCAGATAATACTACGGTACTACCACAAGATTATCACGAGATCAATCCAGTTGCCATTCTAGAGAAAAGTATAAACTTTAAGGGTAGTGCGAATGCAACCTCAAATACAATATCGTAGCTTTCTAGTTAGTTCTACTATAAATTGGCAAAAATGTCTTGTCATTTTAACCGGACAGGTCACGACAACGAAAGGACGAAAATTGGAAAGAGGGGATTTCTATTGAAAAATAAAGTCTGCAATTAAGTGGTCAGGGCCTGGAATCTTGCAGATAGATCAAGGCCTTCCATTCTGTAACTATTTTACTTCCTGGGCTTGTAATATTGTCTTTCACTAGTTGCATTCTTGCGTCCGTCTCTGACATGCTGCTCAGACTTAATCAGTCAACTGATAAGATTTTAACTTCCATATTCCAATTTAGGAAAGAACAGACGAGAAGTCTTCAATATATATGCTTTTCCCCAGAAGTCTGTAATTGTACATGCTTGACGACAAAACTTGCTCCAGTACTTGGTACCTTACCCTGTAGGACGCACTTCCGAATATCAGGCCACATAAATAAAAGAACAAATAGTATTAATTATTTGCTTAATGTATAGA